>MJUT01041126.1:721096-740970 GCA_002080005.1 Gigantidas platifrons | reverse complement strand
AGACGATCTGATTACATTTCAACGCCCAAAAAGGCAAATCAGAGCCACCAATTACAAAGACTGTGTCACCAAAAACATCATTGACAATCAAGTGAGAAACAATCAAAGATCAGTAGTGGTACCACCTAGCAAGACCGAACAATATAGAAACTCACTATTTGTACGCACAACAATAGATTGGAATCATCTTGAAGATTCAATAGTGTGCGTCAATAAAACTGAGGACTTCAAATTGAAGATTCTCAGTCAGCGCGACTAGATCCGCGCAGACCACCCCGTCACATAATAGCCCAAAAGGGAATCTGCAACGTACACATACAGATACAGATACAGATACAATCCTAACAGAAAATTAGGAGTGACTCATGTGCTTCTGAAGGGTTTAAAACAGTTCATGCTTCACCAGTTTGTTTGTTTGTTTGATGGTGTTTAACGCCACTTTCAACAATATTTCAGTTATATCGTGGCGGTCAGTTTTATTGGTGGAGGAAACCGGAGAAAACCATCGACCGCAAGTCACTGACAAATTTTATCATAAAATGTTGTATCGAGTACACCTCGAGTGAAAGGGATTAGAAACACGTGCTTATAATAATAATTATACAAAATGTATATAGATGTTAAGTCACAAGAACAAACAGCTATGAAAAGTGAAGTTCACCATTATCAACACACATCTAGAAGTAAGAACATATATTTACATAGATAGCCACTTTGACCATCACTTTTTACATTTTCGTTTCATAACATGACGTGATGTGCAATTTTGAAATGAAATACAAACGTATTTCAATTTTATTGTTAGGTTCTAGCAGCCAACATGTCATGTGGGTGGTTATGTCGTGGGACACAAACATAATGTTTTGACGACGATGTCAGGAAGATCTTTTTTCAATCAGATTTGGGAAATTATCTGGATCTTGGCGGACGGCACCGCCATGTACAAAAAAGATTACTGTGTTAACAAATGAACCCAACAGTATAATTGTGAAGATTAGTTTTGATCATGACTAAACCTTTATGTCAGGTGACAAAGACCAGGCATTTTTTATTCATTAATCTATTTAACAATTCATTAGTTGGGTATCATAAGCTAATAATGCACAAATGTTAATAGAGAAAATTAGCTTGTAATAAAGTTATCTTAGGACATTGAATATTAACGCTGTCTTTGATTGATTGTATGTTTTGTAGATTTGTGAGACGGCTGATTGTATACACCAAGCAGCGTCTGTGTTATCACGGATGAATACGAACGTAAACCCGTGTGAGGTAATTATCTTCGTCACCCAATCAAAACTCTTGACCAGTTATATTAACGTCTGCTGTGAAGTGCGCACTGCGATGGTCAGCAAGGAATTCTATGATAAATTGGATTTCTCACCAGACTTGTCAACGGTTAAATGTAGCGCTTTCGTGCATACAAAGGGCAAATATATAATATTAGATAGACAAACACTGTTGTTTCAAATAATAGTTTTTACTGGTCATATATTGATTAACGTCAACTAAACGTCGTATTAAGGGTATTAAATCTTGAGGAAAAAACGCTTCTGGATGTAAAATACTGTTTCGTCACACATAATAGGTTTATCTTTCAAAGCAAGTACAACATTTTCTTACACAACATCATCTCAAATTTTCTCTCGTCATTCGGAAGCAATACTCAACCTTTTGTTGGTGTAATAATACACTTCTGCTTGAATTATTCTTTAAAGTAAATGAAATCTTAACATTGAATACATTGAAAAGGACACTTGAGACATTTTCAATTTAATTTATAGCTCTCCTTCATAATAGGACTGTTAAACAAGATTGTATAAACATCAATGATGTTATTTTGGATTTGTAAAATACGTTTGTATTGACATATTCCACTTTATTCATTTACAATTCAAAACGCGCAGTAAACAGAATATTAAACTTGACAACAAACAAGCCTTTTAACGCCCTGTGTATTGAAATTTGCATAAGGACTATATCATAAATGATCTTGTCAACTGTAATATGGTTTTATTTATAAAGTTAATAATTGAAACAGAGTTAACTTGATTGATGAATTGATTGAAATTCAGTGATATGGATAAAATGTAAGAATTTTTGCCAATATTTCTCAGACATGTAATTTCTTGGTTGCCTAAGCTTTATAGACAAAAACTCAATTTCTTGATTAAATTTATTAGCAAAAATATGAAATTGGATCACTTGTAGATACATACTGTAATAAATATATTATATCAAATATTCCAATTTTATTTTTTTTTCAATTTCAATCAGGATTTCTACGAATTTGCATGTGGTGGATTTCATCATCAATCTCACCTGTCATGGGAAAGTCAAAGAGTCCGTGAAGTTCCAGACGTCTTGCGTGAGAGGTTTGGATCTTATCTAGAAGGTAATATATATACCGAACAAGCTATATCACACTCTCTCCCTCTAAAGCCACGATATAGCTGAAATAATTCGAATTTGGCGTTAAACACCAATCGATTAATCAATAAATCTCTCCCTCTAAAACAAACCATTTATATTTTACATGTGGTTACATTGTATGCAGTATATGTGCATTTAGTTGTGATCTTATAAAAAGAGGGCTTTAATGTGAACACACAAATGTACTCCATTCGATTATATTACGGCTTCTGGTTACCTCTGGTAATTTCATACGTTTCTTATTGCGACCACTCAGATTTATGGGTTTAATAAACTGAAAAAGCGTTATAATTTATATTTAATGATTTGAATATTATATCCTATTTGCTTAAAGATTCAATGGGAAATTATATATTGATTGATCGCTGCTTAACATCACATAGAAACAGGGAAACGATTGTTTGTTGTATGCAATTTTTTCCTGGTAGCAGAACACAAACAATAACTCTTGCCATCATGTTGCCCCAAACATGAATCATTGATTTACCTTCCCGTCCAAAGTGCCAATTTTACAATTGTTTCGGATCACACAGACATGGAAAACCACCTTCGGGAGTATATTTATGATACCAGTGACAATATTTGTAAGATTGCTTCATCCATATTTAATCACCATTCTGATACCCCCATATCTGTTAGAAGCAGTGTTTATTGTATAGAAGTTGAAAGTATGCTCATTTACAGGCCAGTAGTCGTCTCGTATTTATTGGGGCGGGGGTATTCGTTAATTGAAGACTTTACACACTCGTCACAACTCAACCGATTCCGTTCCTCCATCTTAGGAGAGCGGCACTGGGAAGGATCTATGGACTGATGTTTTTATCGCAACATGGATACGGGGAAATGATGTCTGGGTATGAACATTTTTCCTGGTAACAGAACACAAGGTTCGCCGATTGTGACACTAAAGTGACATCGAGATGCAGAACAACAATTAAATTTGTCATTAACTTTTGATTTTTTATCCGAGTTTCGGGTGGATTTTATTTAGTTTTTTTTTAACTTAAAAGTCATATTACTTCATGTTAAATTCATCTAGCATGATAATTGTTATATATATTGCTTATTTAAACTAAAATTGCTTGGATAGATACTTTTTAGGTTAGACTCGATGAAACTACTACATGATATCCAATGTTGGATAGATAAGAAAATAAGACTTTATCTTGCATTCGGCTACATTGATTATAAATGATTTTATGTTTTACAGGTTATTTTGTGTATCCGGATTTGTGATTTTTATGATCCCTAATATTGATTTTTACCTCCTTTGATGCTTAATATCATTTCACTGGAAAGAATATGCGTGCTATTGTATAGCATGTATAATTTAATTGCTTTGCAAGGATGTTAAATCGTCACTTTTCAGCTATTTTATGACTATCAAACTTATTGGGGTGGAAAAATCGAAGAGCTACAGCGAACTGAGTCTTGACAGATATCAACGACCCTTAACAACTCGCTCACCGAGGCGCAACTATGTTTTGAGGCATTCCTAAATATTCCCTAAACAAGAAAGTTGATCAAACCTCCTCACCCCTTTTAATGTGGATGAACCTGTTTGTTTGAAACCAAAGCCTACAAAAGACTCCTTTTCCAGATAGTATTATGGTTGTTGTCATAGATTATTATATGAATAAGCTTTATTTTCAAGATGAATAGAAATATCACAGACGAAAGTTGCACCGACGGGTTAGCATCTATCCCCCCCCTTTCCCACCCCCCCATCTATTAACGGCACTCATTGTGAAGCTCTAATCCTAGAAAAATCATCTTAACTTGAAAGCATCAAAAATTGTGTTGCTTGTCTATGCATGATTTATGATTTGATCAACACAAGACAAAAGTCACAGAATTTTCTACCTAGTTCGGAAGCCATTGTTCTATGAAAATTGTGTTGACTGTTTGACTGTGGTAAATAGGATATTCAGTACGGATTCCAATTTTCTGTGACACTTTCTCGCTCACATAAATAGAATATACACTTCGGAAGCCATTTACAATGTATATGTGAACATTTTGTTCTGTGTTAAATAGAATACTCAGATCAAATGTGACATTACGTTTATATGTAGTGTAAGGTTTAAAAAAATAAACCAAAAAAAACATCTTCTTAATGCCATTAAAGAATTGTGAAGTATTAATGGAACTATCAGACATTAATTTATAATACCCACGTCATACTATCCCAAGTTATTAATAAAGAAAAACAATTTATGTCAAATGAACCATTTTCCTTCACACACGACTGTCAATCGTTAGATGTTGTTTCCGTTGAGGTTGCTCCAAATTGGGCCCCGCGCTGAAGATATTTACTCTCGGCTGTTCAAGTATACACAACAACACACTGCAGGTTTTACAAAGAACAATTGGGGCCCACACCCCAAAGACAGGTCCTGACTGTTAATGATGGTCTACATTTGTTTTAGACCAAGGCCTGATATATACCGATATTTTGAATACTTATCCTTATAAAAGATCGATTTCCATTTGTAGATTCTTTGTCTACACCTATTTCTCCAAGCGAACCAATAGCCAGTAGAACTGTAAAAAGTTTGTACAGAGATTGTAAGGATCAGAAAGGAACATTAGTTACAACACGGGAAAAATGTACGTATATATCTTGCTTTTAAACAAGTTTTAATATTTGTTACAGCATGTGACAAGTGTTATGCAGATCTTATTTTCAATCATTGTCTACAGCACGAGACAGAGACAATTGTTTTGTTTGTTTGTTCGATGGTGTTTAACGCCACTTTCAACAATATTTCAGTTATATCGTGGCGGTCAGTTTCATTGGTGGAGGAAACCGGATGACCCAGAGAAAACCAACGACCTGTCGCAATTCACTGACAAATTTTATCACATAATGTTGTACACCTCGCCCTGATCGAGATTCGAACTCACAACATCAGTGATAATAGGCACTGATTGCATAGGTATTTGTAAATCCAACTACCGTACGTGTAGTGAACACCTTTTTATGAAAGTTTCAACACTGTCTACAGCACAAGACAAATGTACAATGTATGTAGATCCCATTCTTTTTTTTTTAGAAAAGTTTTGATCTTAGCTTTTAAAGTCATTAAACTGTCGTTAAAAAGTACTGTGATGTGATGGAATTATTTGGAAATCTGTCTTTTTAAAGTGAAGGCACGGAACACGATTTTAGGAATTAGGGAGATTCAGACATTAGATTTGTTGATATAATTAAATAAAATGGATTTCTCCAAGGCAGTGACATTGTTATTGATCAGAGAAATTTCGTTTCTTGTATAGAAATTATCACATTTCGTTTGTCTTGATACTACAGTGTTAGGTCTACAATTCAGATAAATGTCGTCTGTAATTAGTGAACAAGAAACGCGCCAAAAATAGCCATTCTTATTTTGACAACAGACATTAACCTCTAGTATCTTCTTGAATACAAATGGGAAAGAGAAATTATGTAGAAAACGAATATTTATTCGTTTTGAGTTGGGTCTTGTCCTTATTGGTAGTAGTTTGACATAATTCATCAACATCGAAAATTTCCCGAAAATAACTTGAGTGGTAAACGAGTAATTATTAAGAAAATAATGATATTTGTCTTTACTGACACCTCCACTTGACTTTGACAAACAACTTTGACAAAAATGCTTCGATCGAACAATTTGTCCACTAATAAGTATTTATTCCAAGAAAAAAATAAGATTTGTTCAATTATTGATGAGATCTCGTCATAGGACTTTATTTATTTGTGTTATTTCCTGCTGTTACAGTGAGGCATCTCCTTGTTAGTTTGAAGTCCAATAATGGTCTGAACATGAAGAATGATACACAAGCCTACGTTACCAGCCTGCTGGCTGTAGTCATGAAGAAATATGGAGCTACGCCATTCTTTAAAGTAATTGTCAAAAAGAATGGTGATATAACTGTAAGTGTTAGACATTAAAGAAGAATTTCATGTTTCAGTTTTTAAATGTCTTAAATTTCAATAAATGTTGTCTCTTAATTTAACGTAAAGTGGACTGCAAGATTTACGACATTAGGAGGTGCTGGAAACAACACGAAAACAAAGCACCGAAAACAATAAAATAAAACTAGTATTTGATAGGTATATTGTAGAAACTAAAGCATTTTACAAGTTGAAGTCAAAATGACTTCCTTCTAATGGCGATTGTGACAAATTTTATAGAACTGAAGACAGATAAAACTGCCTACAAAATTGTAACTAGAATGTAATAGTTACTGATGGCGGAAATTGGATTAAAATGTAATAAAATACTAAATGTGCCAAAGTTAAGTTCATCTCAATTTACAAAGGGAAAATAGTCAACAATTTAACCCTTTTACAATATTTGAAATCAATAAGTGATGTTTTTAGGTTGAAGAATTTTGTCGATATTTTGTTAATTTCTAACAAAATAATGAGACACCAGCATTAAAATTACAAAGTAAAGACAAAAGAAAAAAAAAAGATTTGAAAAAAACAACAAAAATTAGAATTAGATCAAATGTGAATTGCAGCATATTACCGTGTTTACATTGATCATATAGTGAAATTACTTTATGTATTTTAAATTAAAAGCAATTGCATTAAATGTGGTTTGACAAGACAATAATTGCGTGACAGGTTGAAATTCATTTCAATTTACAAATTAAAGGTTAATGATTTACTACATTTCAATATAACACCCAGTCAATAAAGATGAAACACGGAATCAAAAGAATTGAAATAAATGTTACGTTTCATTAAACAATAGGAATCGTTTGATGGTTTTGGAATTCTGTTTTAAAATTTATGAAAAAAACAAGGGATATAGAGATAAGTGGTTTTATAGAACAGTAGTAATAAGACAAAGGGCATTAACCATCTATTCAACATTTCTACTAACTGAAACAAATTTGAAGAAAAACATTACTTCACTTCAATGCTGTCGGTTTTTTCACCATAATCGTATGTACAAGAAAAGAAAATATATATATAAAAAAAATGACAATCTGACGTTCCATATTTTGATCTGCTCGTGGGTTGTGGGAATATTCAACCAAATACCAATATTTAGTGCTAAGATGCGCATACTTAATTTTTTCAGCTGTAATTGTCTCCAAATAGTTTGAAATGTTACAATACCAAACACTGAAGTACAGGGACCAATAGAAATATAAACGTTAGTTTCACAATAGGCCCTACTTTCTCAAATTAAATATCTATTAATTTCCGAAATAGTGGTAGGAATTTAAATGTAAGATACTTGAAATTTTTGTATTGAACTCAACATTGTTAAAACTACGTGACAAGTTTTTCATGGACACTCTTCGGCCTTGATGATCAAGTGGTTAAGATTGTTAACTTCTGTCCACGGGCCTAACACTACTGACATAGGTTCACTCCCTCATAGCCACCACAAGTGTTAAGGTTCTCAGAGTAAGTGTTAAGGTTCTCAAGACTTGGGATTTGAAAAAAGCTGAAAGTGAGTATAAACACCAATAACGCACGGAAATTCGTTGATACCTGACTGCAACCCTGGGAAGATGGACAAAATGAAATATAAAGAAGACCTGTCAATCATAGGAGTACATTATTTGTTAAAACATTCTACAATAATCCCAATGAACTGTCACTCTAACATTACCTGTTTCTACTTCATATACAGGTTATCATTACAATTATGATAAGCCGTCAATGGAATACTTGCAGTGTCAGTCAAAAGAAACAAATGTTCTCATATTTTCCAATATGCACATTCCTACAATTACTATAGATCCAGACACTTCTTTTGAATGCGCCATGTATACATTCTTTTTTTTTCAAGCTCTATGTATTAGCACTATATATCTTTTAATTTGCTGATATTCTTTGAGTGTTACCCAGTCTGCAACAAAGTGGGTGAGGTGTTAGAACGCAAATGCTTTTTCTCATATTTTGGAACTATTTACAATATCAAAGAGTCGTCGTTGAAAAAAAAAATCCCTAATAATTCTGATATCATCAATATAATACGTAAAATATAAACCATTAAAGGTGATTCTTTTAAATTAAATAAAACACAGTAAAATTGCAAGGACAAGAACACACGAAATTAGTTTTAAGCAGTGTTTGAATATATAAAGAGGTCTGAAAGGTTTCTTGTTTAAGTGGTTCACCAAATGAACAACCACACACACCATCAACACCAACTCATCTCACTCTTTCTCTAATTCCTTTCTTAATTCTCTGTTCTTCTTCAATTTACACATATTAATGTAAGAACTATTCATATGCATGCATGCTCTGTCAAATAATGTTGTAACTTATTGTATAATAGGAGAAGACTTCATAAGTTTGTTAAACTTGTATCTTATCCGTTTTGCATATTTGAACACATAAAATATGTTTAAACTAAAACACACGAAATAAGATTTGAAATATCTCAGGACGATTAAAACACCCAAGACGTTGAATGCCAACATGTCTCGCTTCCATTTAAATATAATTCATTTCAAAATGTCTAAACCTCCCTCTATAACCAGAGATAATAACAAAAACAAAACCGCAGGTATAATTTTTCTTCGGCATTTTCAAACAGGATAGTAACCACGTGCTTGTTTCATTTTAATACAGAGGTCAAAATTATTAATATCTAAAAAACACGCAGGATTTGACTATTGTCTTCCAAAGAGAATTATTTATATATCTTTTTTAAATTCAGGTGATGACTACCTTTATAATATGATCTTTAATCAAAAATAGACTGAGCTTTTCTACGTTTTCAAAGAATCTTTTTTTTTATCTAGATCTCTAAATGTAAACTTCCAGTAATATAGCAAGAATCAATTTGCCTTTACAGGAAACTACTAATTTGATTTCTCAAATTCTTTATCAGAACGTTGCTTCTAATCAGTGATAATTAATCGACGCATCCCGAATCAGCATAAGACACACGCTCATATAAGGCTAATATATTGAACAATCATACACATAAAAATAACAAACTTCAAAGGAAATTTATTAAAAAGTACAAGACCGTGTCATTTACTGCCTATACAGTCTGCACGCATATCTCACGGCGATAAAAAATAATATAGAAAGAACCTTTCATACACGCGAAAGGGACAAGGAATTACGACCTTAACATAGCTTTAACTTTATTAAGATTTTCTACAGTATTCTACGAAGAACTAAAAATGCAATTATTGTTTTAACTTAATATCATAAATGGATATCTGTCGACATATCTAACAGCAAAAACAGATCACAAAATGGTAAGATCAATAATGAAAAATAATGTTATCTCCAAAGACACGGCATCAATCTCAATGCAATAATAAAATTAATGCTTCTTCATCCTGGAATCAAAAGTTTTACTGCATTAGATGCTTGTACGAAACACATGAAAAGTGCTTGTTTTTAATGAGGCAATGTTATCTTATTCTGGTGTTAAGGTTTCAAAAGCAACGATTCTTCTTCCTGGAATCAAAAGTTTTACTGCATTAGATGCTTGTACGAAGAAAAAAAAAACCACATGGAAAGTGCTCGTTTTAATAAGGCAATGTGATCTTAATCTGGTGTTCAGGTTTCAAAAGCTACGATCACAAAGTATCCATGTTTGATCCACTAATGTTTTCTGAATCCGTTTCCCGTTTTTAATATAATTTACAAAAAGGTGAGCTGAGTTGCATGACTCACTTCATTGATAAGTTCATTGATAATTAATTGAAGATTTGTGTAAAGAGTATATGATGTTTGAAAACCGACATTTATGCAAATGTCTAAATTAACACAACCACGAAGTCATATCAGTTACACACCAATTCCGACAGAAGCTAATTTTTTTTTGCAATATATGTAAATTTAACAATAGGATTGTGCGAAAGTAATAGACGTTATCCCGCGAGAATAAAAATCGATCAAAAAATGAAATATTACAGCATGTTATTTTAAATGTTCATGTCCTTTAACGTTTAAAAAAAGCGTTCTGTTAATACATTAAAACAAATCTATGGAAAATGGACAAAAAAAATCTATTATGATAACATTTTGACAATTATCTGATCATTGTTGAAATAATACGATTAAAGGAGATTATTGAACATCGATTTTAAAATTCTACCTCGCAACATGTGATACTTTTGGAATTTCCTGTTTTTTCCCTACTAGAATGTCATCGTTTCAAGCAGGTGCAGATCAATGATATTAGTTGCTAGTACAAGTTTGGAGTATTTATTTGTATGTATATCAGCTGCTGCTATGAACCATTTGATCAAATAATTCTTAAACTTTAGCAATATGGTTCTCTTGGCGCTATGTCAAATGAAATATAGCACTCGAAGAAGAACTGTCAATCATAGAACGCAACATTATTTATTAAAAATTGTCTACAATAATCCTAATGAACTGCCACTCTAACATTACCTGACTCTACTTCATATACAGGTTATCATTACAATTATTATAAGCCGTCAATGGTATACTTCCAGTGTCTGTAAAAAGAAACAAACGTTCTCACATTTTTCAATATGTACATTCTTACAATGACCATGTTTCTTGTGAACAATCCTATTGAGGAGAGGAAATCATTAGCCGGGGGGGGAATATAACATTTTATGCATGTTTCTAATTTTATGGTTTGTAAATATTTTCATGTTATTGAACAGCGTAGACAGTGAAGAGATAAATACTCTCTGTCGGATCTGTAGACAATACTGAAAATGAACATTTGAAAAGAACAATGTTTTCGTTGTCTACACTTTATAGACAGTGTGATGACTGTAAAACCTATACTTTCATTGTTTATCGTAAATGTATTTGGGCTTTCAATAATAATATCGGTAATCCAGTAATGTTTTAAGTCGTTTGCATAACCACATTATACATCATTTCCAATTCGGCCAGGCTTGTACACGACAGGTGCAATTGGTACAGCAGGAAAAGTAAAGCCTTCTAAAGCACCTAGTTCGTTCTTCACCGAACTTTTAATATTTTTTTGTTTTCTTTATTATAACCGGAGTGTGGCTTTACTCGAAGAGAAATACGGAACTGGGATAATTCAATATCATCTTTACTGTTCATGATTACAATAAAGGGCTAAAAATGGTAATATAATTTTCTTGGTTACGATGACCTTCATTAATATTGTACTAAAATCAGGTCGTATTTTGAATATTTGATTTCTGTCACTTCACCTACACTTGTTATTTTCATATATAATGGTAAAAAAGAAACGATAAATGAGCTTTTAATTACTTTAGAAACCACATGCCATATGCGCTTCTAATAATTTATAATTACTCATAGCAAGGCGAAGCTAAAACACTGCAGATAGGAACGAGCCACCACAGAAAAGATAATAGTAGCTCAATTGACTGTTCTTTGCAATTCAATATTAATTCTTGAAATTTCTTAAAAAAAAAACAAATTCGAAGATTTTTTATCAATCGTTATGTACAACCACTTACACAATCTTCAACTTGCTGAATGCAGTCAGTATTTGTAAAAGTAGAAGAACATGTCTATTTTTCAAGCAGTCATGTTCGAAAGAAGCTGAGACGAGAATAATTAATTATGCAACTGAAATGTAACCAAACGGAGTGGAATTCGCAACACTGTATGTAGATGAAAACATTTAAAATAGATATCTACTCTGCTGGACTCGCACTCCATTCAAAATTGTCTGTGTATTTAAGTCTGAAAATGAGTTACAAACATTTAAAATTTAAAAGGGGGCGGGAGGGGGGAAACAAAATAGATATTCACCCCTTTTATTTGTTATGAAGTAATACAGTAGAGTTTACAGCACAATCTGGTCAATTTAAGGCTGTGGTATAGTTTAAACTTTGAGAGATATGGAATGGACCATCTTATGTCAACATATTTTTATGTTGCCAATGTATTCGACTATCTCACAGACACAGTATTTGAATGAAAATTTATCTTTTAACCCCAGTTCTCTTTGCAATTTGTTCCCATGTGATCATTTATGCACTTAATGCTTTCTTCGTAGTTTTTGCTATTTTTTTTTCTCGCTTCCATTTAAATACAATTCATTTCAAAATCAAATTGTATTGTTAATAATTGTGATGCACTCATAATATGAGCCTGTTTTGTAATTCTATGGCAGTGTCAATATTTGTCCATTTAACATTGGAATACAAACTCGAAAGAATAGATTTATTTCCTTAAGCTGACATGTGTTGTATCCAATACTTTGTCACCAATATAATGATTCCATTTAATATTCAATTTCATAATTGAAATATCCGACATTTATGATAGTAAATCCGGGAAATCATTGATAATTATAGAATCGGATTGTTGTATATCCGGAACCGAACTCTCTGGTAATGACCGCCTATAGCGTTGGCACGTATTCTAATTTCTAAGTCATCAGAATTCTTGATTTTTTAATTTATATTCATACATCCTTATTCATTTCTTTTTTTGTGTGTTATATCTGAATTTGCAATATAAACGAGTCTGATTGTTTGTTGGATAATACTCTTGATATTGTGCTCGAGAGCAACATTGGAAAGATCGTGTTTTACTGTTCAAGCTAAGCAGTTAGCAACACATGTCTACCGTGACAACGAGATATTGATATGAGCATTCTATTCAATATAGCAGCATTGTTGTACTATAATTAACACTTTAGATACAATTTCAATCTTCATCAATAAATATATAGGCTTTAAATTGATAATAAAGTATTTCACAAATCCTACTGACAAAGAAAACAAAGAGAATAAGAGAAATCGCTAACTAGAAGTTAGAAATGATATAGAGTTTCCTTTATTACAAATTTATAGTATTTGTCTGTAATATAAAAGTCATTATTAACTTGTTGTCAAGTAAAACAAGGTTAATAGGCCGAAACAGGCATTATAATGAAGTCCAATACCTTGAATCTATTTCGAGTATAACAAGCTTACAAGAACAAAACAGGCATTCTAGTGAAAGCTAATACATTGAATTTATCTCGAGTATAACAAGTTTACACTGCCGAAACAGACATTCTAGTGAAGGCCAATATCTTGAATCTATCTCCAGTATAACAAGTTTACAAGGACAAAACAGGCATTCTAGTGAAGGCCAATACCTTGAATCTATCTCGAGTATAACAAGTTTACAAGACCGAAACAGGCATTCTAGTGAAGGCCAATACCTTCAATTTAACTGGAGTATAACAAATTTACACCGCCGAAACAGGCATTCTAGTGAATGTCAATACCTTGAATCTATCTCGAGTATGACAAGTTTACAATGCTAAAACAGGCATTCTAGTGAAGGCCAATACATTGAATCTATCTGGAGTTTAACAAGTTTACACTGCCGAAACAGGCATTCCAGTGAAGGCTGATACCTTGAATCTATATCGAGTATAACAAATTTACAAAGTTAAAACAGGCATTCCAGTGAAGGCTAATACCTTGAATCTATATCGAGTATAACAAGTTTACAAGGCTAAAACAGGCATTCTAGTGAAGGCCAATACCTTCAATCTATCTCGACTATAACAAGTTTACACTGCCGAAACAGGCATTCTAGTGAAGGTCAATACCTTGAATCTATCTCGAGTATGACAAGTTTACAATGCTAAAACAGGCATTCTAGTGAAGGCCAATACATTGAATCTATCTGGAGTATAACAAGTTTACAAGATCGAAACAGGCATTCTAGTGAAGGCCAATACATTGAATCTATCTCGAGTATAACAAGTTTACACTACCGAAACAGGCATTCTAGTGAAGGTCAATACCTTGAATCTATTTCGAGTATAACAAGATTACAAGGCTAAAACAGGCATTCTAGTGAAGGCCAATACCTTCAATCTATCTCGAGCATAGCAAGTTTACAAGACCAAAACAGGCATTCTAGTGAAGGCCAATACCTTCAATCTATCTCGAGTATGACAAGTTTACAATGCTAAAACAGGCATTCTAGTGAAGGCCAATACATTGAATCTATCTGGAGTATAACAAGTTTACAAGATCGAAACAGGCATTCTAGTGAAGGCCAATACCTTGAATCTATCTCGAGTATAACAAGTTTACACTGCCGAAACAGGCATTATAGTGAAGGTCAATACCTTGAATCTATTTCGAGTATAACAAGATTACAAGGCTAAAACAGGCATTCTAGTGAAGGCCAATACCTTCAATCTATCTCGAGTATAACAATTTATACACTGCCGAAACAGGCATTCTAGTGAAGGCCAATACATTGAATCTATCTGGAGTATAACAAGTTTACAAGACCGAAACAGGCATTCTAGTGAAGGCCAATACCTTCAATCTATCTCGAGCATAGTAAGTTTACAAGACCAAAACAGGCATTCTAGTTAAGGCCAATACCTTCAATCTATCTGGTGTATAACAAGTTTACACTGCCGAAACAGGCATTCTAGTGAAGGTCAATACACTTGAATCTATCTCGAGTATAACAAGTTTACAAGACCGAAACAGACATTCCAGTGAAGGCCAATACCTTGAATCTATCTCGAGCATGACAATTTTACAAGACCTAAACAGGCATTCCAGTGAAAGCCAATACCTTGAATCTATCTGGAGTATGACAAGTTTACAAGATCGAAACAGGCATTCTAGTGAAGGCCAATATCTTCAATCTATCTCGAATATGACAAGTTTACAAGACCGAAACAGGCACTCCAGTTAATGCCAGTACCTTGAATCTATCTCGAGTATGATAAGTTTACAAGACCGAAACAGGCATTCTAGTGAAGGTCAATACCTTGAATCTATCCGAGTATGACAAGTTTACAAGACCGAAACAGGCATTCTAGTGAAGGCCAATACCTTCAATCTATCTCGAGTATGACAAGTTTACAAGACCGAAACATGCATTCTAGTGAAGGCCAATACCTTGAATCTATTTCGAGTATGACAATTTTACAAGACTGAAACAGGCATTCCAGTGAAAGCCAATACCTTGAATCTATCTGGAGTATGACAAGTTTACAAGATCGAAACAGGCATTCTAGTCAAGGCCAATATCTTGAATCTATCTCGAATATGCCAAGTTTACAAGACCGAAACAGGCACTCCAGTTAATGCCAGTACCTTGAATCTATCTGGAGTATGACAAGTTTACAAGACCGAAACAGGCATTCTAGTGAAGGTCAATACCTTGAATCTATCCGAGTATGACAAGCTTACAAGACCGAAACAGGCATTCTAGTGAAGGCCAATACCTTGAATCTATCTCGAGTATGACAAGTTTACAATACCGAAACAGGCATTCTAGTGAAGGCCAATATCATGAATCTATCTCGAGTATGACAAGTGTACACTGTCGAAACAGGTATTCTAGTGAAGTCCAATAGTTTGAATCTATCTCGAGTATAACAAGTTTACACTGCCGAAACAGGCATTCTAGTGAAGGTCAATACCTTGCATCTATCTCGAGTATAACAAGCTTACAAGACCGAAACAGACATTCTAGTGAAGGCCAATACCTTGAATCTATCTCGAGTATAATAAGTTTACAATGCTAAAACAGGCAGTTCAATGAAAGCCAATACCTTGAATCTATCTGAAGTATGACAAGTTTACAAGACCGAAACAAGCATTCTAGTGAAGGCTAATACCTTGAATCTATCTCGAGTATAACAAGTTTACAAGGCTAAAACAGGCATTCTAATGACGTCCAATACCTTGAATCTTTCTCGAGTTTAACCAGTTTACAAGGCCGAAACGGGAATTTTAATAAAGGCGAACACCTTGTAACGCATATCAAGTAAAACAAGTTTACAAGGACGAGGCACGCGTTCTAACGCAGGAGAATACCATGTAACGCACATCAGGTAAAACAAGTTTACAAGCACGAGGCACGCGTTGTAACGCAGGAGAATACCTTGTAAAGCACATCAAGTAAAACAAGTTTACAAGGACGAGGCACGCGTTGTAACGCAGGAGAATACCTTGTAACGCACATCAAGTAAAACAAGTTTACAAGGACAAGGCACCCGTTCTAACGCAGGAGAATACCCTGTAACGCACATCAAGTAAACAAGTTTACAAGGACGAGGCACGCGTTCTAAAGCAGGAGAATACCATGTAACGCACATCAAGTAAACAAGTTTAATGATAGATAGAAGTTATGATAGAATAAAATACAGCATATTTTAATTATTGTAGAAGGTCTAAAATAGAAGTACTAGTAGTACTAAGAAAAATTATAAATTTTCGCTTGTATTTGTATTTCTGCTAGTTTTGAGTGTAAGACCGTATTGTTGAAAAGTTGGACTTGCTAGTAAGCAAAATCGCCTAAAATGATGAAATCAATTCTTGATCAACATTTTTGAAATGGTCTTAGACTATCAATCAGCTAGTTGGGAACTGAATACTTACGATGAATCTAAAATGTATTTAAGCATATACAATGTATTTCACAAGGAAACAACTTACTTCACGTACATTATGTATGCTATTATATTTCCCTTCTCTTTCAGATAACCAACAGATATTCCAATGATTTAATTGGAGAATTATTTGACCATGGGGTAGAAATCCCTAGTTTCCGGTACTTAATGCCAGCTGACTTTTATTTTAGATATCCGTCTACAGACAAGGTAATAGAATTTTCTTATACAAAAGAGTATCAATGTTTATAAGAAAAATTGCAGTTTTTTTAATGAATTTGTATATTATATGTATAAAGAATATTTATCATAATTTTTATGGAACATGTTTGTATTAACTATTCTGTTTGTCATTTGTTTACTCCGTCATATTAATTAACATTATTTTGTTATATTTGACCTGATGTTGCACGTTTATATGTGTCCGAGTATTTCCTCAATAAACTAAGCTAAACTAAGCTAGAGACTACGCCGAGTAATATAATACCTGATATCCCAACCCAGAAAAAAAACACAGATGAAAGATTTAAAATGTTTTTGTTAAGTTACTGTACACCAATAATAGTTTTTTTTGTTTGAAATACATGTACAAAATGTATTTGAAAAATCATGATCAATTGATATATCAAAATGTGCTTACAAATATACTAGTTTACCAATGAAATGGATAACTCAAATGAAATCTCATTTATTGTCATTTGTGATGTTTATATTTATGTAATTGCTTGAAAAATAACGTTTTACAAGTGAAATGTAGTCAATAAGACTGAACATCCCATCATCATATCAAATATATTTTTTTCTCATAGAAACTAACACCAAAAACTACGTAATTTTAGCATGTCCTACTATGATTTTAGCATGCTGTATTATGGTTAGCTTTATTGTATTTTGTTTTATTGATTACGCAGTCCCCACCATTATGAAAATACAAACATGTAAATAACACGAGTATTAAAATACTCTAGTGACTTCACCATACATATTCTGTTAGAGTGAGGTTAATAACATTAATTAAACAGAAACCACCTGCTACAAGTGTAATAGAAAATAGGGTACATCTTCTGTACAATAGCAAACCCAACCTGGACTGAGTTCGTCCCCGGTTTTAGTAAGGTTCGTATTACTCGATCTTTAGTTTTATGTGTATGTTTTGTCGATCGTTGTTTGTCCTTTTGAACTTTTTCTTTTGGTCATTGTGTTGTCTGTTCTTCTTCGATATACGGATTCTGATTACCCCGTTGTTATCTTCAAACTCTTCTTACTAATATGAAATACGCATGCATCAACTGTTCACATGGCGTAAGACAAATGAAAGTTGGGATAGCTTGACACCATAATATGGATTACTATGACAAATTAGAAGTTGACACGAACCCAACATAGATTTTTTTTTATTTTATCAATACAATAGGGAACTCTCGCTTTGTTCTTTTCCAAACAGTTAACTAGAATTAATATGAATCACACGCTAAATATTGGTTCAAAACGGCCGAGTTATAAGGTTTGTGAAAACATAGTATGGAATTAACATAATACTTGAATATGCAGCATAAAAAATAATTGATTGATTCAGAGATATACAATGATATGTCTCTGATGAGAGAGGGAATAACTTAAAATAAAGCAATGTTTTGTTTTTGTTTTTATAGAATTCCTTCCTCTGCTAGCTTCAGATGTTGTGCTCTTTATTTCTATAAATTCTTTCTCCTAATTTCGGTGAAAATAAATTTGTATTTTTATATTTTTTTTTCCATTTTGTCATTTCTATAGATCGTCCCTACATTTTGTATTTCTATAATATTATTATTATTATTTTATTTATATAAATGCCACCTTTCTTATTTTTATAATACCTGGTTATTTTCAGGTGATGCATGCATATGAATACTTCTTGTCCAATTCGTTAATGTCTGTGTTTGGTAATGCCACATACAACCCAGATGTCGATTCTCTACTCCTTTCAGCTAGTGAAGTGTACCAGTTTGAATTATCTTTAAATCAGGTATTTAATTATTTATAAGTATTAATCATATAACTTTATTGATAATAGTGCAATTAGGGTTGACTAGAATAATTAGGATAATTCCATTTAATTAATTTAAAAGTTAATGTTATATCTCAGAATACTTGTACTAGAAGTAGATGATGACAGGTGGTCATTGGACAGAGTGTTATAGTAGAAGTAGATGATGACAGTGTCAATAAATTACCAATAAAATATACACATCTATTGTCAACTACTTACATTGAATTCTCAAAAAGTGATGTGAATGAACATGAGAAATAATCTCATTTTACACATGTTTTAAAAACTTAGGTTCACGAATAGACCTTAATTGCTGTTCATCGTGTAACAGTTACTTATGAGTTGACAGTTAGTGACATACCACGTATCATGATACGAGCGAGAAATGGCTCTAACCTGTAATTTAACAGTGCTGCTTAGTTCTTGTTAATAAATACTATATTTGGCATGACATTCAATAGGTAACCTTTATAATTATACCAATCGTAATCACGTGTATTTCGTTATTTCTTGGGACATTTTTCAAGGCGTCACAATATCGATTAACAATTACTAATAGATAGAAATATAAAGTAAAACTATAGGTCTAAATATTGCACAGTTATTATATATTACATTTATGTTCCTGAGCAATGCTATTTATTGTAGCTAAAGCCAATCTCCCTCCAGCATAGGTTACCTTTAGCCGATTGGCTATTCTGTTTAGGATCATTGGCTTACCTGCTCCCAAAGATTTTGTAAATTATTTGGCTTTCCTTTCTTTTGACTGTGATATGTTTTTCCAGAAAAACGCACTGTGTACATTCAATTAGAGATCTACGTTTTTATACAACACGAGCTTTACTCTGTAACACTTATTTTTGTGTTAATTAATTTACAGGTTTGGTACTCAGATGGAGGGGTTAACTACTCAGAAGAAATCTCATTCTGTAAAAATAGAATGAGTATATTAACATTACAGAGAACTTATCCTGGATATAAAATAAACTGGATTTTATTCTTTTCAATTCTATTGGATAAAACAGTGGATGAAAGTTTCGAAATTTGTCATGCAGATTTAGTTTCTGATATCT
>MJUT01041126.1:662009-720837 GCA_002080005.1 Gigantidas platifrons | reverse complement strand
ACTGGACAGAGTGTTGTAGTAGAAGTAGATGATGACAGGTGGTCATTGGACAGAGTGTTGTAGTAGAAGTAGATGATGACAGGTGGTCATTGGACAGAGTGTTGTAGTAGAAGTAGATGATGACAAGTGGTCACTGGAAAAAGTGTTGTAGTAGAAGTAGATGATGACAGGTGGTCATTGGACAGAGTGTTGTAGTAGAAGTAGATGATGACAGGTGGTCATTGGACAGAGTGTTATAGTAGAAGGAGCAGTGTCAATAAATTACCAATAAAATATACACATCTATTGTCAACTACTTACATTGAATTCTCAAAAAGTGATGTGAATGAACATGAGAAATAATCTCATTTTACACATGTTTTAAAAACTTAGGTTCACGAATAGACCTTAATTGCTGTTCATCGTGTAACAGTTACTTATGAGTTGACAGTTAGTGACATACCACGTATCATGATACGAGCGAGAAATGGCTCTAACCTGTAATTTAACAGTGCTGCTTAGTTCTTGTTAATAAATACTATATTTGGCATGACATTCAATAGGTAACCTTTATAATTATACCAATCGTAATCACGTGTATTTCGTTATTTCTTGGGACATTTTTCAAGGCGTCACAATATCGATTAACAATTACTAATAGATAGAAATATAAAGTAAAACTATAGGTCTAAATATTGCACAGTTATTATATATTACATTTATGTTCCTGAGCAATGCTATTTATTGTAGCTAAAGCCAATCTCCCTCCAGCATAGGTTACCTTTAGCCGATTGGCTATTCTGTTTAGGATCATTGGCTTACCTGCTCCCAAAGATTTTGTAAATTATTTGGCTTTCCTTTCTTTTGACTGTGATATGTTTTTCCAGAAAAACGCACTGTGTACATTCAATTAGAGATCTACGTTTTTATACAACACGAGCTTTACTCTGTAACACTTATTTTTGTGTTAATTAATTTACAGGTTTGGTACTCAGATGGAGGGGTTAACTACTCAGAAGAAATCTCATTCTGTAAAAATAGAATGAGTATATTAACATTACAGAGAACTTATCCTGGATATAAAATAAACTGGATTTTATTCTTTTCAATTCTATTGGATAAAACAGTGGATGAAAGTTTCGAAATTTGTCATGCAGATTTAGTTTCTGATATCTCTTCTGTAATATCAGAGGCAAAAATAGAATTAATAACAAGTTATATTTTAACTCATACTTTTATCAATACTGATTTATATAAATATGTGTATAGACATTTCCCTAAATTTCTTAAATCAACAAGTGTTTATAAAGCACCAGAAAACAATGATTCCTACTGTATTTCATTTTTATCAAAGTACTTTCCACTGTCATCAATATTTTTATCAAATCATAGTACTTATTTTGAGACTCTTTCCAAGAGGTTGTTTTTAAATATTAAAGATTCGTTGGTACAGACAATACAGGGATTGTACTGGATCCCAGAATTACAGCGGAGTGACATAATTACACATACACAACACGTTAATCTGTCTTTTAGTTGGAATAAAAATTTCTTCCAAGACTATACTTATATGACAGATGACTTTGAAGAAAATATTATTGGATCTATAGAGAGTAAACATATATCAGATATGAAAGGAATTCATATTGTTTCACCTTTTGATCAAAGTGTTTCATCGTTCAATTCATGGAATAGTGAAATAGGTAAGTTTTTGTAGTAGTAATAGAAAGACAAACAGTTAAGCAATATCCAAATCTACTTGAAGTAACAATTTTTGTTGGATCTGTTATTTTTTGCGAATGCACTAACGTCTAATGCCATTCCGGGTAAGGAAAGTATCGCAGTCTAATCGAAATTAGATGTTTGTTGGACCATTTCTTTTATAAATATTTTTTGGTACTGCACTAACGTCTAAGACATCCCGTTTATGGTGCAATATAACATATAAATTACCTTGAATTTTATTTAAATGGAAAATGTCTTTTGAATTCACAGATGTATTTAAGTGTAATTTCTTTTTTTTAAATAACATTCAAATTCAATTAAATCATACATTTGTATAGAATTGGTACAATGCACTATTTATGGAAAATAAATATCATTGCATTTTCATACTGAATAGATAGCAGATATATCTATGTAAAATAAATATTGTATACATTTATTCAAGATAAATGTCATATACATTAAACGTTTAAACATATCAAAGGGGTAATCATAAACCGTATAATGAAGAAGACGACGGACAGTGCAATGCCAACAAGAGGACAAAAGGACAAGCAAAACACTACACAAATAATTGAAAAAAGATTGAGCAACACCACCGTACAAAAAAACCAGTGTGAACCCAGACGCTTACTTATACAAAATAGACAGCATTCGCATTTATGCAATGTAAATTTCATACATATTTATGCAAAAGAAATATCATGCACATTTAAGAATGAAAATTATAGTCCCCTTTTTTTCATTATTCTATTGAATATGCATGTAATCTACCAAATTACCATTACTGAAGGACACACATATTATGATGTTTTATTTTAGATATATCTTCGTTAAGTTTACAAAGTCCTGTATTTTATAATTCGTCGGCTGAGACGATACTTTATGGTTCAGTAGGAGGAATAATATCTCAAGCTTTAGCGGAAGTCTTTGATATAAGAGGTAAGAATCAATGCAAAAGTCAAAGAAATATGAATGAGTGAGTGATTGCTGTTTGAACGCCAATTCAGCAATTTTTCGGCTATATCGTGGCGAGAACAAGTTAAATTTCAATGAGATGATGATGAGGTGCGCTTTGTTCTAGATCAAGACGCTGAGTTGGATTTGTTTTGGTGCTACTTCACTGAAACAACAGTCCGTGGTAGACATGTAGCCCCACTCGGAAACATTATTCTGATTCCGAGCCAACCAGTCTTTGCTCTTTCTCCCTAATTCTGCATGCTTAGCGGAGAAGCAACACATACCAATTTTATAGTCTTTGGTTTTACCCGACCAGGCACAAACCAACGATCTACCACACTCGAGGCGAGCACGCTGACCATTACGCCACCAATGCGGTTCAAGAAATATGACAAACAATACTTACGGGCAGAGCCGGATTATGACCTTTTGTTGCCACTAGGCTAATGCAATAATGACCCCCTCAGATGGAGTCACCCTCTAACTCGCCCGCATCCGTCTTCGATATTTTTTACTCGTGCATGATATATTTTAGCAGACAATTACATAGCTTGAGGGCACACATGCTTGAGTGGCCACAGGCACACGCTATTCTAGCCTATAGGATAACCCGGACCTGCTCACAGGGCAATTAAAACAGTAAAATAAAACACTCATATTGAGAACGTCCGCAAATGTGTATTAAGTATTTTTGGAACCCTTACTGACATTGGGTTCATTTTATCCTTTACGACATTAGCCTCCCTAAAATATAGCCATTGTCTTAGAGATCAATGATTGAGTTGCAGTGATTGATTGATGTTTAATTTCAAGTTAGCAATTGTCAGCAATATAGTGACAAGAACAATTTACTTTATGGTAAGATGATGGTATCTGTTTTTGTACTTAGCCAACAAACTGATTTAGATATATGTATTGGTAGCTCACTAAAACAATATTTTTCAGGTAGGACTCCACTCGATCACACTTCGTGCACTCTAAGTATATATATATTTGGTCTTGCCCATTAATGCTCTGTGGTCTGCAGCAACAATGCACATTTAATTGTTTGGTTTGACCTGATCATGTATCCATCCCGTGTCTAACACACTCGAGGTGAACACGCTAAGCCTTACACCACCGAAAAGTTAGAGTTGCAGGCTAGATATTTTATAGAAAACTAAGCTGAGACAAAATAATAAAAAATAAGTTGTCTATTATCAATTGATGCATAATATTTCATGAAAAGGGAAGCTGTGTATTCTCCACGATACATAATGACACCTGTAAAATATAAACTGTATGTACTCAATTGATGCATAATATTTAATAAAAAAGGGAAACTGTCTATTCTCGGAGGTATATAATGACTCGGCTAATACTTTATAACAAAAGAAAGGCATAGTTCTATATGTTATATTTATTCACGAAAAATATGCTGTTTGTATTGGCTTGAAATATTACTTAACAATTCTGTTGCATATTGTGTGTCTCCGGTTGTAACTTGATAAATTACTTACATGAAAGGTGTTGTAGAGGATTGACTACAACCTTACATGCAGAAAAATCGATTTAGTAATCTTTTTAGTAGCTATTGTCACTAATGCTATTTTTTTTATCTTTGATCTTCTTTGATGTATCCTATGATGTATTATCTGATGTCGGATCTCAGTATCTTTAATTGTAGGATTAGTCGTTTTAATGTTAATTTTTAATGCTTCAAAAAGATGTTTTATGTACTTAATCTGATGCTGTGGGAAGGGTCACTAATATCTAGAACAGTAAGAAAATATAGTAATACGGTCAAACATGTATTAAGAAGTCACCTCTAGGAGAAAGAAAAAGTGGCCTTATAAGACAGGTGACCTCTTAAATGAGGTTCAATTCATGTGAACTTTTCTATGATAGGACAATAATATAGTGACCTTTTAATACAGGTGACTGCTTAATACAGGTGACCGCTTGGGCAGGTTTGACTGTATATCTTATTGATAATACATATTAATGATGAATTTTGACATTGGTTTTTTTCCAGCTCTTTTGTCTCATTTTCTGAGCGGAACCATAGATCAAACAGTAGCTTTTACATTCGCCCACCATTTCCAGTGTTTAGTTGATTTCTACAATTCCTACAAATATTCTAACGATCAAGGAACGACAATCCATGTAAGTTTAATCCCACAACGTAATGTTAATTGTTTATGATGTACTAGGAACAACAAATATTAGAATATTCTACTGTCATCGATTAGCAGATTTTAGAATAACAATAATTTAGAGTTTCATAAATTTTAAATATTGAAATTCAAATTTCTATATCACTTGTAAATTGTTTTAATAGGAAATACCATTATTTTATGTAAAAACATATTGTATTGCATTAAATTATGTGTTGTATCAAATTTAGCATAGCATGTATCATAATGATTGATAAATACAAAACAAATCTTTTGTTTTATTTTCGTTACAGGTTCGTGGAGATTTAACAAAAAGTAGTAATTTCAGAGATATTCTTTCCATACATTTGGCACAAAGAGTAAGTTGTACAAGGTGTTGATGTGGAATATATTAACAGTATTGATTCATGAATTCAAAAATAATCTTTTGTTACCATACAATCTAATGAAAGTAAATTAGTGTATTAGAATTTATCAATATTTGTTCTTTCCAGAAACTGTAAAATAAAAACGTCATCTCTATTCATAAAATGTAAAAAAAAAATCCTGGAAATCATGGTATATCATTGAATTTAATTAAACCTGAGATAATGTTATTTGAGTACATTAAAAATCTTTGAACTATGATACATTCATGGCAATTGGCGAACGATTCTAAAATCAGTCCTTGGGTCCCAGTTTTTTTTTATTACTTTAGATATATGTCAGAATTGTCATTCCCTTTGTTTTCTTATAAATTAGTGATAACAAATACGTACATCCACACCTTAATAATGATGTTAGTAGCGCTTATATCTAACACGACGGATGCCACTAGTAGTCTTTACCCCAGCCCCGATCATAGTAGGGTTTGTGTTGCTCAATCTTTAGTTTTGATATGTTTTGCGGCAGTGTTTGTCTTTAGCCATTGTATTGTCTGTCCTTTACTGCTTCTGATTACACCTTTTGCATCATCAAGCTTTTCTTTAACATATATGAACCTTTCCGAAACCTATATAGTTAAAAGTACATTGCATACAAATACATTTCATGCAAACTCATTGGTATTTAGGCTGATGATATTCCAATGGTCTCACCATGACACATCTTTAACACAAAACAACTATAATGATGTGTATGCTTGCCAGGAAATGGGTAAATCTGAGTATTAAAATAAGACGAGAATATAGAGATTTTGTTCCAACATCATATTTGTTTAAAATTGTGATCTGCTGGTTGACATCACACAGGTATCAACCTCGCGTCTTTCAGATAAACACCCCATACAGTAATGTTAAATTTGAGGTATGCAAGATAAACATTGTATATAATTAATACGTCAATTATGTATTATTAATTAGCAGAAATAGGACTAGAACTAAAAACAATAGTTATGTAAGGCACAATAGTCGTTTTTTCTAAATCTTTTTAGTTTTCTGAGTTGTATTTTAGTTTTTGTTTTGTTTTATGTCTTGTTGCCAATGTGTCTCTGGATTCTCCATTCTTGATTGCTCCTTTGATTTTCTCTAATGTTTATTATTTGTGATTACATGTACATTGTATATTGAAACTATAAGTAACAGGCGAACATAATAATACATATTATTTCTTTTTTCAGACATTTCAGAACAGTCTTCCGCTAGGTAAATTTCCAGAGTTACCCGGTGTAAATTATACAAGCAGCCAAATATTTTTCATATCTTATGCACAGGTTTGTAGTAGTAATGACAGTCCTAATGCTTATAATACACCATGTTGTTTGGTTGTAATAATAGATCGTTAACTATGCCCACGCGGTGAAAATAATTTAAGGTCATTGACCTTGCTGTAATATAATGAAAAACAAACACACTATTCGGAACAGGTCTAAAATGTCATCGGAAAATCGTAGAAACGGAGGACAAATCTATTCTCCCAACACACGTGTACATAACTGCCTACTTTCCTGGCTTGTAACAGGCACTTCAGTACAAAAATGGCGGGAATAAACTAGTGTTATGGGCTTACCCTCCCTTCATAGTGAAATGATTCAATCATATAAGTGTTTTCCACATGTGAGTAAATGCCAAACCTAACATATAACTGGGCGAGCTGCAATCCAACCTGGAATTTTATACATAATATATTTAATCTTGGTGACACAAAAGTTGTCTTGTGTATAACAAGGCCTCATACATCATTTAAATAGTAGATACCTGTAGTACACAATAATGAATGTAAACTTTAAACTAAGATTATTGTTTTTTATTATTATAAGTGACAATAAGAATGCAAATCACAAAAATATAACTAGGCAGCTGTCAATAATAGCGTTTAGGTTTCGTTTAGTAGCACCTGAGGTTACAGTATTACAACTTTACAGTAGAAGTATAAATATCGTCCAGTTAGAGCATCATAGATCTGGAATACAATATTCTGATTAACTATTTCTTCCATTCTAGCTTTTCTGTGAGAAAATAACCCCAAAAGGGATACAACAATATTATGTCAACAACGAAGAAAGTAAGACACCATTACCCAATGAATTCAGGTAATTTTGATGATATTGTTTTGCAATGATGTTGTGAGTTCGAATCTTGATCAAAGCGAGGTGTACAACATTATGTGATAAAATTTGTCAGTTATTTGAGGTCGGTGGTTTTCTCTGAGTACTCCGATTTTCTCTACCAATAAAGGTGACCACCACAATATAACTGCAATATTGTTGAAAGTGGCATTTAACACTATCAAACAAACAAACACAGTATTTTTATTCTAGTATCGTAAAAACGACTGTCATGTACTCTTGATATTTTCAAATTCTTTGATTTTTGAAAGTTTTAATACAAAACTTTACCTGTTATGTTTAATACAATTTGAGTTGAGATGTACAGTGATTTAAAGTTTAAACAGTGATGGTTATCAATTTGAGTTCAGATGTACAGTGATTTAAAGTTTAAACAGTGATGTTTATCAATTTGAGTTCAGATGTACAGTGATTTAAAGTTTAAACAGTGATGGTTATCAATTTGAGTTCAGATGTACAGTGATTTAAAGTTTAAACAGTGATGGTCATCAATTTGAGTTCAGATGTACAGTGATTTAAAGTTTAAACAGTGATGGTTATCAATTTGAGTTCAGATGTACAGTGATTTAAAGTTTAAACAGTGATGGTTATCAACTCCACCAATATCAACAAAATGAACTGTTAACTATGTGTGTAAAGAAATGAATGGATACGAATACATGTATTACAAATTGTGTATTGTGAACTCATATGTGGTTTTATGTATTAAGTAAGATGAAGGTACTGCTATTAAACAATACTATAAAATATTTGACATGTGAAATACACCATTAGTGCTCTAATAATATAATAATGAGCCAATGGAATTTACAATGGTTAGGACATGATAATATGCATTTCCGTCTCTTCCATTCCAAATCTTAATATTTTCCAGAATTAAAGGAATGATGTCCAATACCAGAGAATTTGCAGAAGCATTTAAGTGTCCAGTCAACAGTCCAATGAATCCACAACATAGATGCCCTCTGTTCTAACATCTCCAATACTTTGCAGTTTGTAGCAGTATTTCTTCACCATGCAATATAGCGAAGCCAGAATACTAACAGTTGTTTTCATTAATAATAATTATGAACTTTGTGTGTAAAGGAATGAATGGATACGAATACATGTATTTCAAATTGCATATTGTGAAATCGTAGGTGCTAATATATTATTCCAAACATCATTTGGTTATCATTTAGTATATTTTATTAGTACATTTCTCCAAATAACCATTAATAATACAATGTATAACAATTCAGATATCTTTGTTCTATGTGATAGAAATTTATTACCTGTACTGATTAATCTGTGAACAACAATGTCACTGCATTGTAATGATATATACTTATATATATATAAGCAAGCCTGATCTTTTAATCTTAGTAATAAACAGATAGAGAAGGTCATCCGGTCAACAGTATTATGTTTTGTTTAATGACTTACTATTAATATATATGATTTGTTACTTTATTTATAATAAAATATATGTCAATTACTTGTATTTTCCAACTTTCCCGAGAAATGCTAAATGACAACTGAATATGTCTGTTAAATGTATTTTTCAAATCGCTCGAGATATGAGAACACAACAGTAAGTAAGAACCAGGCTAGAGTAACTTACAATTGTAGTATGCTTATAGCTTACTTATGGTTCATTGTAAGGGGTAGATAAATACGTTACAAAAAGTTTGAAGATACAAAAAGTGTAATCAGAAGACGTAAATCGAAGACGGTCAGACAAATACAATGGCAGAAAGACAAATACAATGGCAGAAAGAAAAATACAAAAGAACATGTGTAACAGTGTTTTCTTTCCACCAGTGTATTCTTTCCAGAGGGCAAGTTACACTAGTGTATAATTTCCAGAGGAATTATTGCACTAGTTTATTTTTTCCATGCTAACCCTAACCCTAACCCTAACCCTAATCATAACCGGAAATTCTACACACCGGAATAAAGTACGCTTACACATGCAATGATCTGCAAGATATAATACATAAAACTAAGATTAAGCAGCAAGATCAACACTAAAACTCGGGGTGTAATCAGGTACTCCGGAAGGGTTAGCAGTTCCTGTACCCGTCGTGTTACTCTTGTTACAAAGCTGGTGATAAGTGATGAATGATGGAAAGATCGGATTGTGTTGACAGCCGAGGCACAAGTAAACATAACTATATATCAACAGCCGAGGCACAAGTAAACATAACTGTATATCAACAGCCGAGGCACAAGTAAACATAACTATATATCAACGTATGTGTATCTGAATGTGTACATAAGTAAATACACATTATGTTTATAATGAACGACGGAAAGAAAGTAGACAGCCAAGTATACAAACAATAACAACAATACAACCATACAGATAATACAAAACAAAAGAAAAAACCCAGAATCTCTGACATCATAAACTGTCGTGAAGTCATAAAATCTAAAGTTGAAAGGGTCGTCTTGGTCATGATCGTATGGTAGTTAGATTTATAACTAACTATGCAATCAGTGCATATCACCACTAACGTCAGGCGAGGTGTATTCGATACAACATTATGTGATCAATTTTGTCACTAACTTGCGACAGGTCGGTGGTTTTCTCCGGGTACTCCTGTTTCCTCCACCAATATAACTGACCGCCATGATATAACTAACATGTGGTTGAAAGTGGTGTTAAACACCCTAACACTAACTCTAAGGTACAGGCACGAACATTCTGATCAATCAATTCATTATAGTAATGATAGGATACATGTAGAGATAATTATATTTTGGTTTAACGTAACACTTATTGGACAATAATATACAGTCGGGAATATACCAACATTCATCGTAAGAAGAAACGTCAAATGAGATTTCGCTCTATATATTTATTATCGTAAGTCCCCTAGATAAGTTCTGCATCTCAGGTATATATCTAAAAAAAATAACACATGGTGGTATACGTTTTTTCATTTGAATGTCAAAATGGTTGAAAAGTACGCTCATCAAACTCGACAAATACGCCCTCCTGTCTCTATTCAATTTGTTGACAATATCATCGTCAGTGTATGTATTGTTACCAACAATAATAAAAAATACGAAAATATGCATGAATTATTCTAATATGCAAGCTGATTCCAACCACTTGTTGGGTAAGTTTTTCCACAGTATCCTTGACAATTGATGTATTAATGTCTAACACCACTATCAACAATATTAGCTTCGTGGCAAATATACTAGTGTGGAAACCCGTAAGTAGAGAAAACCACTGACCTGCAGCAAGTTCACTCACAACTTTTATCAAATAAAATTGCATTGAGTATATACCTGGCCATGAACTGGAATAGAACACAGAAATGTAGTGGTGATATGCACTGATGGCATGGTATATGTAAAATTAAGTACCACACGCTCGCGACCATGACAGCTTAAAATCTGCCAAGCTTAGTCTTTTAATTCCGAAATAATGTAGGAAAGAGGTTTTGTAGAGTTTCTATATCATACATTTGTGTTTATGAACACTTGTGTTATTTATGTGTCAGTATTATTACAATCTTGTGTGATAAGTCACAGCCAGGGTATTTAAGGAAACTCCATTGCGGTTCGCATATACGAGCGACTTTATGTCATGAATATATAATGATATGATATGATAAACACAGCTATTACCTTTTAGACATAACGGGTTGTTCGCAGCATGCAAAGTAATTTAGCAATACTTTCATATTCTCGCAATCGTCATTTTCATTGGATGGTACATATGGTCACTCGCACGTGACCCGTAATGGGGTTTCCTCATATCTCCCACACCACCACAAATCAGTAAAGGGGGTACTAGGGAGAGATATGATTTTAAACAGATTGGTATCATGAACTCAGATTTACACCCTAAGCTTTAGCTTAAATGTCAAAAGATTAAGAATATATATATATTAGATTATTATACCTCAGTATATACTTTCTTAAAGCTTTTTTAAAGAAATAAAAATGCTATTGTTTCACATGTTTAACACTGAGACTATTGACCGGTCAATATTTTTCAAGACTATTGACTGCCGCTGAACTATTTACTGGAAATTTAAGAAACACGTTTATTGTTGATATTTGTTCTTAATATTACTATTAAGAACTTCTATTTGTGTCTTTTTAATAGCCATATTTTCTCAGATTTCCTAGATTGCCTTTGGTATAATAAAACACTTATTTACTGGCTATTCGGACAATAGCAAGTTTATTGTCCCCCTCGACACCAACTATTTTCCCTCCGCTTGGCGTCGGGAAATAGTTGGTGTCTCGGGGGACAATATACTTGCTATTGTCCTCATAGCCAGTAAATAGGTGTATAATATAGAATGGGTAAAATTTAATTTAGGTGGATATCTATAAATGTTCACGTAAAAACATATTGTGACCAAATTAATCTTGTAATAATGTCCAAATGAGCTAATTATTCAGACACGATTTCTGCAAAACAATAGCAGAATCATCTTTCGGATAACCGGTTATTATTTTGGTATTTCCCTTAAGAGAACAATAATTTGATCACTAGAAAAAAGCAATTTGCTTTTATATGTGAATCCTGACGCATTAATATTGTTGTAATATAAGTTGGGTTTTCATTTCTCTTAAATTGAATTTTAGACACTAGAAAAATTAAACCCGAAGATCCTTGGAGTATTCAATAGTACAGTGACTCTTCATGTCATGTGTAATTGCTAGTTCTAATGAAGAAAATGTAAACGTATTCCCTGTTGACCTCCACAGAACACCATTCTTTAATTTGTACTCGACTAATATATACTGATGTTGCATGATAAATACATATATACATCCATGTAGTCAAGGGCTGTCATTAGGAGGTGCGGACCCCATTGTTGTTCTCTGAAAAACATGCAGTGTGTTGTTGTGTGTACTTGAACAACCAAGAGTAGATAACTCTCCAGTGCGGGGAACAATTGGGAGTAATTTGCCAAATTATCTTAAGGCCCGCCCTGCATTCTATAGTATCGAATCAGTCTAAATCAGTGTGTGATTGTAGCATACATGTATTGATAAATGTGCGCCACTCATTTTTCCCCACTCATATGACAGACTTTGGGATTTTATTCATGTTAATAAGTATTCTGATTCTTATGGTATAGCTTATGATCAGTGAATCTCATAGACGAAGTTGTTCAATTCTGTAAAAATGATTCTATATCGTATATCAATGATTAAGATTATTCTGATTAATAAACTATCCATTGCAAAGTCTTAAAAGTATGTTAAAACTTTTCACAATGTCAACCTCTGTCACACTATCCACATAGTTTGAACCCTGTAGAACATACAATACAAAGTTTTATAACTAACTTATGCGTAATCATAATTTTTGTTTATTAGACAATAAAATATGTTTAAACTATAGCCATATGTGTAGCTCATATATGTAAATATTAATCTACTCACCACAATGAAGGGCTCGGGTGGCTCAATGAGTTAGGTAGTTGGATTACCTAACAACTCATACAAATCTATCACCAATACCGCGTAGGTTTGCGCCCGGCTTTGTAAATTACAAAAAGGGTGCACTCGACTCGCAAATGATAAAGCTTACCAGTTGCTTGCCCATGGTCGGTGGTTCTCTCCGGGTACTCCAGCTTCTCCCACCACTAAAACTGGTCACCATGATATAGCTGAAATATTGCTGAAAGTGGCGTTAAGTTATCTCCCTTATATCGTATTCCGATGAACCTAACTGGTCACAGGTGACGGTCCTAAGTCTCGACATACATAGCTATCCAGTGCGTCCCCAGGGAGATTCGCTCTCAGTGTGTGTTATCTGGTTATAATACGGTAGCTTGACCGTGGACCATAGTAGGTAGCGTGCTTGGGGTGTACTTGGGTCCCTACACGTTAAAGTCGTCTTTAGCAGATTTCAAACTAGAGTAGGCGCATTGTAGCCACTAACTGCAATAATGTAGCTCATGTGACAAACTTGTGTCTCGGCGGAGCTACAAAGCGGCCCCATTCGTCACAATGGAGCAAAAAAAAAAATTGCAGTTGAACATAAAAACTCACTATTTACGCTTCAAACATTTCATTATAACTATTACTGATGACCACCAGTCCTTGTTAAATCGGTTTGGCTGAGAAATGTATGCTTTTCAAAGGTAGCAACAACCTTGTTCAAATTTATCGATCGTTCGCCATAACCAGAAACTACGGAAGGCGGAGCTTTTTTAAATATGGTATTTCTTACTACGATATTTACCATATTTACTACGGCTGATGTAAACATTTACGCCTCAAAATGCCAAATATGGTATCGACCTCCAAATAAGAAAAATACCAAAGTGGGGCTTTGACCGGAAATGACCACAAATGACGAAATTTAAAATGTAGTTAAAGCAAACGGATTTTTATTTTGTGGGAATTACATTCTAAAATACTGGTAGGTGATAAAAACTTGTTATGATAGTGGACAAAAGGAAAGGTTATGTCTTATTATTGATAAATGCAGGCGTCAAACCTCTGTAAGCGAGCGCAAGAAATCTCGGCTGCTGCTCCATTACGTATAAGGGCATCCCGTTAAAACCCTTGCGAGTAAAGCACTTAGGGTTTTATTATTAGAACTATGTAGCCACTACAATGGAACAATGTTATATCCCTACCCAACTCTCCATATCTTTTCATAGTGCAAGCCAACAATAGTCTTCACGGTTTCTACATTCATCAATCATTTCAGATTTATGATAGTGTTGTATTTATTTTATTGCGGTTAGTAGGGAAAACCATTACATTTTCTTCATTAAAATCAACGATTACATTTGACGATGGAGCATTACTGTACCATTGACACCTCAAATGTCTACATTTTTAATTTGAATTTGTTACTGGAGTAACACGACGAGTGTCACTAGTGGAGCAGGAACTGCTTATCCTCCCGGAACGCGCGAGTTCATCCCATGCTTTTAGTGGGGTTCGTGTTACTTAATCTTTATTTTTATGTGTAGTGTTTTTAATAAATGTTCTTTTTCTTGTGGCCATTGTATTATCTTTTCTTCGATTTACGAATTTTGAGTACCCCTTTGGTATCTTGACACTGTCCTTGTTCTCGCCTGGACAATAAGCAACAAACAAAAGCATCAACCATAAAGAAAAGTGTACTAAAAGGTATTAATATGAATGCATACTTACAATTTACAAAGCAAACTACCACAGTATTAACAAATCACTGCACGAACTATGATGAATTGATTAAAAAAGATATTATTAGCAATCAGACGCTAACAAAATGGAGAATCACCACTGCACCGAAACACCAACTTATAGAGAAGCACTACATTGTGACTGTTGATAATCAGATGAAAAGTTCCACCGAACTATCGTAGACTGGTATAAGAAACATTAGCAACAAAGCATTCAATTCAACAAACATTCATAACTCTTCATCTAAGAACCATTAGAAAGTCCATTTACTTCAACTAACGTTCATGCCGGTGCCCCATCATTTTTTATTGCACCAAGCGAAGAACGACATTAATTTGCATCGTGAATTCAAACCCCATTCACGGCGAGGTGTACTCGATACAACATTATGTGATAAGGCTTGTCAGTTACTTACGACAGGTCGGTGGTTGTCTTGTCTCTAGGTACTCTGTTTTCCTCTACCAATAATTCTGACTGTCACGATATAATTTGGCGAACCTGTTTAGGCCCTTCGGTATTATTGTTTCGAAAGATTAAAAACAAATATTTGGCTTCATATCTTTTGATTGAGCATGCGTGGTGAAGGATTTTACAGAAACGCGTTATGCGCATCAAAATAGATATCTACGTTTTTATTAAGACACAACTGTGTAACATATTTACAATATTCCCCCCTTTGATAAGTTGTTACAGTCACATTTACAATATTTATCACCTCACTGTACATCTATTTCTCATTCGTCCATATAAACATTTGTATTTTCTTTTGATCATTAGATCAAAATGTTTATATGGACGAATGAGAAATAGATGTACAGTGAGGTGATCATTTCAAATGAGATTTAAAAAAAAGTTGTAGATTCAAATCATAATCTAATTTTAATATGTTCCAGTTATCTCCCTTACATCGTATTCAGATGAAAATAACCGGTTACAGTTGAGTGATGGTTCCAGGTATCGACATACATGTACATAGCTATCCAGTGCGTCACCAGAGAGATTCGCTCTCTGTATGTTATCTGGTTATACTACTAAAGTTTGACCGTGGACCCTAGTAGGTATCGTGCTTGGGGGTGTGCTTGTCTCCCTACACGTTAAAATCTTCTTTAGCAGATTTCAAAATAGAGTGAGCACATTGTAGCCACTACAATGGAATAATGTTCTATCCCTACCCAATTCTCCATACCTTTTCATAGTGCAAGCCAACAATAGTCTTCACGGTTTCTACATTCATCAATCATTTCAGTTTTATGATAGTGTTGTATTTCTTTTATTGCGGTTAGTAGGGAAAACCATTACATTTTCTTCATTAAAATCAACAAATACATTTGACATGGAACATTACTGTACCATTGACACCTCAAGTGTCTACATTTTGAATTTGAATTTGCAACATGAGTAACACAACGAGTGCCACTAGGGGAGTAGGAACTGCTTATCCTACCGGAACGCGCGAGTTCATCCCATGCTTTTTGGGGGGTTCGTAATACTTAATTTTTATTTGTCTGTGTAGTGTTTCTTAATCCATGTCCTTTTTCTTGTGGCCATTGTATTATCTGTTCTTCAATTTACGGAATCTGAGTGTAACAAAGATTAGTAAGAATACTTTCTTGTAGCGTTAAATTTGTTCAAAACATATGGTTATATTATTATTGTTACGTAACTGCGTTGTATTCGAACAAAATGAATCAAGTAACGATGATTGACAGCTGATAAGAGAAATTGCGCAGTTCTTAAGCATCAAAGGGAAAGATAACGATGATTGACAGTTTTTGTGGACTCATCCATGCTGTCATCCCTTTAAAAGAAGAATAGTATGACCCCAACATAGGGGTATATAAGGAGTGAGAAATTTGTATTTGGTTCGTCATTTCTTAGCATGAACGCGACCTGCAAAGTTTGCAGAGAAGAGCAGCGGTAGAAGATTTAGTAGTTTAGGATAACCACAGGATTTAATAGACAATCGAAGTTACCAGATGTTCTGATGTTGTAATGTCCACATGGAATGGTCGCAACCTCGTAGAAATGGTAGCTTTTGATTGTTCTATAGTTTTGTGCTGTTTATATTCAGCATTTGTGAAACATGGGTGTTTCAAGGTTTGGCAGAGTTTTTGTTTTTGATTTGTCTTTTCGTGGTTATATGATTTTTTTTATATTGGGCGCAGGACATTTTAGCGGAATTTCTAAAGGTGTGAATGGACATTTTAGTGGACAATTTAGCGGAAGAAAAATTGGTTACCTGTAAAAATTCAATGGACATTTTAGCGAAATTGTTTCACATGTAACTTTAATTCTTTTTAAACAATCAATGTAAAGTCAGCATAAATTGAATAAAACTCACATACATATTCATACAGGTAAGTACATGTACATATTCATTTGTAATTACAACACTGAACAGTATGGAAGTATGGAAGTATGGAAATGGTAGAGGTAGAAACGAATCGAGGGAAAAGGAGTATCATTTGCGACTGGTTTCGGTACAGAGTTGATGGAATACTAAAATCTGATGTTGTTTATTGGAGATGCTGTGTGAAAGACTGCAAAGCTCGAATCCGAACTGATAGAACCAGCATAGTCATGAACCTGATGAAAGAAAAAATGAATTCAAATGAACTATATCCTGCTCAAAATCCTACTTCCACCTCCCCGTTGGTGGGAAGAGGCAACATACTTAGTCTGGCTAACGGAAGAGGTATATTTGATCTAACTCTCCCGCTAAAATGTCTACATCCTATTCTAAATTCCGCTAAAATGTCTTATAAATCTTCCGCTAAAATGTCCACAAATTTTCCGCTAAAACGTCCATTTTTTCCGCTAAAATGTCCAGTGCCGTTTATATTATACGTTTGAACGCTGCTCTATTTGTAGTTTACAGATGGTCTGAAGTTAGTTTGTCGTAAAAGTTAAGGTCTGGGAATTGTTTTAAAGGGTACATATTGTGTTGAGTTTCCAAGACATATGCAATTGTTGTAATTGTTTAGGAAAGTTTGGGTTTGACTTTTAATAGTTTGGATATCAATGTTATAGCTTCTCAAACTCCGTGAAAACGGATACGGACAAAGTAGAGTAACGCGCCGTACAGGTTACATGAGTACCCCTTTGGTATCTTGACACTGTCCTTGTTCTCGTCTGGACAATAAGCAACAAACAAAAGCATCAACCATAAAGAAAAGTGTACTTGATCAGAAGAAGGTATTAATATGAATGTATACTTACAATTTACAAAGCAAATTACCACAGTATTAGCAAATCACTGCCGGAACCATGATGATTTTATTAAAATATTATTAGCAATCAGAAGCTAACAAAATGGAGAATCACCATTGCACCGAAACACCAACTTATAGAGAAGCACTACATTGTGACTGTTGATAATCAGATGAAAAGTTCCACCGAACTATCGTAGACTGGTATAAGAAATATTAGCAACAAAGCATTCAATTCAACACACATTCATAACTCTTCATCTAAGAACCATTAGAAAGTCCATTGACTTCAACTAACGTTCATGCCGGTGTCCCATCATTTTTATTGCACCAAGCGAAGAGCGACATTAATTTGCATTGTAAGTTCGAACCCCATTCATGGCGAGGTGTACTCTATGCATCATTATGTGATAAGTTTTGTCAGTTACTTGCGACAGGTTGGTGGTTTTCTCCAGGTACTCTGGTTTACTCCACCAATAATACTGGCAGTCACGATATAAAGGAAATATTGTTGAAAGTGGCGTTAAACACCACAAACCAACCATTAATTTGAATGACATATTATTGTGATGATTGGCGATGTTTTTACGTAATAAGTAAAACATATTTTTATTTTATATTTTCAAAATTATGAAATTCATAATTATATTGGGAATTAATGTGTTTTGTCTTATTCCCCTATTTTAGGTCGAAAAAAAATACTATTACTTATGAATTATTACTAATAATGTAGCACACATAACAGCTATTCAATCCATTTCAACTTATGATGAAATACATGGAGGTAAATTTCTTCAAATAAGGAAAACATGTTTATTTTAAGTTGGTGCAGGAACTGTCAACCCTTCTGGAGCATCTGAGTTCACCCCCGTTTTTACCATGGTTCGTGTTGTTCGATCTTTAGTGTTCTGTGTAATGCTTTGTAGATCGTTGTTTGTTCTTTTGATTGCCCCTTTGTTAACTTCAAACTTCTCTTAAGCTGTAATTACATTTTATAGCATATTTTTCAAGGTTCTGTGAACTTTATTGTTTCCCGATATGTGTTGAATATGAAATTAAGTTGATTTTATCATTAAAAAATCGTAATGAATGGGACAAATTAATCCAAATCTTACTGGCATGGTGATTGGGTACTTAATTTCTTAATTGTTTCCATCGGACGCACACTTTATTCACAATAACCATTGTTACTAAAATATATATTTCTTTAAATATGTAGAACTTCTTTCTTTTAAGATGGAAATTCTAAATAGTGTAGATGCACGATAAACATTTACATAATTATTATTCCATGGTTCTCTGCCTATTTTGGCTAAAAATGACAATTAGAAACTGACTATGACACAAACCATAAACAATTGGCAGAACTATTCACGTGGCTGTAGTTTACAAGGTTACAGTTTTGGAAGCTGCTTGGACATTCAATATAGCTGTCAGAATCATTAATGCTATCTGAAAGTTCAAAATTCGTCTTCAAAGGAGCCGCTGAGAATTTCCTAGATTGTTCTCTACTAGGTCGCTGCAAACTCAAAGGTGGTCGCCACCACAGAACTTAGCTTAGCATATATATACACAAAAATGATTTCTCAGAAACCATTTGACATAGTTAATGAAGTTACCGTACCGAGTGAGGTCTTTCTACGATTTGTCCATTTGATTTTGTTCCGACAGTGTGGTAGTTTTTGGTTTTCATTTTATCAAACCAAATTATGCACAAATGATTGCCTATATAAATCAGGTGATCAATACTGGCTCTTGTGAGCCTCTGGTTTGAATGATGATATTATTAAAAATCGTTTTTGTCACGCCGTACGTAGCGCGTAATTAAAACTATGTGTATTTTACAGAAACAAAGGTGTGTGTCAAACTTACACATGGCAGTCCTATGTATGTCTTTATTTTATGTCCATTTAATTTGTCACGAACAAAGATTTTGAGATCACGTTAAAATTGTCATGTGATTAAAAATGAGAACATTCTCATCTTGAAATGCATGTGATAGCACCATTCAGACCAATATCACTTGAATTGGAAATTAACATGAACGCCATATTTTTGTGTACTATTAATAGTTGCTGTCATGTTGCAAATTTGGAATCAGGAATTATTTTTTTAAAAATCAACAACACACAACAAGCTTGTTAATTGGTATAAATCCCGTTTAAGGCTTTAATAATAATGTCACTTCAATTGTTTACATTGAAAATGTCTTCGAATTGTCACAACAAAATCAGTTGACTTATGTTGGATACAATCTGTTTACAATCAGCTGTTATAATACGCCGCACCCCCTTAACATCTGAAATATCCCAGTTAGTGGTCATTTCCAGATGAACTTTAGTATATGTATGTTTGTTAGAAAAATATACCAATCACAGACCTTAATGTTTGCGACGCAATAATAAGGTCAAAAGGCGTTGCTATGATTATGTAAACTGCATTTTCATTGGCTAATCATGAGTTGATGTGGACATGACCTCTAATCGGGTTGTGTCAGATGTTAATGGAACGTAGCGTATTATACCAGTTGATTTTAGCCAGATTGTGTTGAATATTTTGCGGGAAATAGATAAGATAGGAAGCAAATTCCATTGGAGAAAGGCAATCAACACAGCCAATGTCCATGTTTTAGTACAAGATTCGACGGTTTAAATGACACAATTTGTAAATACGTATAAAAATGTAATTGCTTGACTCCTACCAAAGAATAATGCACTAACTTATACATACAATAGAAAATAGAATGGAATGTTCATTAAAGTTGTATTAATTTCCATGTTTTTTAGCTGACACATATTCTATCATTAACATTTTAATAATGAATCAGTGCATTACCATGACAACCACAAAGCAGAACAGAAAAAAAATTACACAATATATACAAGATAATTATAATTCGGATTGTCGGACCATTTTTAAAATATTTTTTTACACTGTCACAAAATATATATATATACAATGCAGAATGATTATTCGTCTTCTATGTTTAGCGTCAGAGGTGCATGCTCGTAGCTAGGCGACAGTTTCTGTGAAGGTACTATTAAGGGAGATAATTCGAACGATTTTTCCATATCCAATGACGTATCAGCAGAACCACAATCTCTATCACGAAAATCAACATGTTTTGACGTCAAACTTGGAGAAGATTTATCTCCCTTCCATTTATGTCTTAAACTACTTCCTCTGTTGATTGGAGAAGGCACAATTCCATTTTGTTTATAACAATCATCAGAAATTAAATTCGAATGTGACGAAGTTTGGTTCACAGATCCAATTCTTTCGTAGTTATTGTTCCTATAATTCCACCAGGTAGAATCTTGACCTTGTTCTGATTGTGAAATTCGTTTCATGCGACAAACTTTGTCTTCGCCAGTCAACCAATATGTTAGAACTTCACCTTTTCCCTACATAGAATATAAAATAATCAAGGTTTAGGATGCATAGTGGACAATCCGCTTGATTTAAAATATTCACATTCACCAAACGTCTCTATGAAGATGACTGCATGGAACATATATTTGTGAAGGAAGAGAGACCGTGTAAAAATCAATAAAAAAGAAGAAATTACGAACAAGAAAAATAAAATGTAATGTTGGATAGTCTTATGTGTATATAAATCATGTTTTACTAATCTAACTTTATTAAATAATATATTTTGTTAGACAATAACTATAACAGATTACTAAATGAAACACTCTAAGCAGATGACATCACTGGAAATTATGACATATTTTAATGAAATAACGCCGACTTTACGTGTGTAATAAAAGCATAATTTGCAGCGTGTTATTTGCCCACAGGGAGATAACATGCTATCTGCCCTGGAAAAACTATTTTGAGTAACCAATGAAAATTTCAAAATTCTAAAATTTAAACAAAAACAATTTTAAAGTTCAAAATTTTCCACAAATTTCAAAATTTCTAAATTTTCAAAAAATATAAATATAATGCCTAAAGCCCTCGGGGCCGATATCAAGGTCTCGTGCTGATAACAAGGGCGATATGAAAAAGGCCATGTATTAATCTATAAGTATCACCCCCTCAACAAATATTACCTTCATAGAAACCAATCCTCTTTCTTCCAAGATATATCCACCAAGCTCATCGAGATATGTCTTACATTGGGATGAACAATGGATTTTCAAAGCTGCAATAAAAAGCAAAAAATAACCTTTGATATCCTTATAATCTTCAACAATTCTTAGACCATCTACCACCATCAATAGGCTGTGAGTACTGCCTTCAGTGTACCAAATGAGAGAGAGAGAGAGAGATTTGTCTTGTCTTGTATTTTATTATTGTCTTGTCTTTTCTCTATTAATTTGTATTCTTTTGTATTATTCTGATGATTATTGTGTTTATCTATGTTGAGGAGAGCTACTAGTAGCCTCTGGCTGTATGAAATCCTCTTGAAACAAATAAAGAATTAAATTAAAAATGTTCCCGGTGTAAAATTAGAAAATGTTCTCCTTTCAATGGAGCTTTATTATATACTGCCTATTCAAATGAGAGAATCACGACGGGTGTAATGCTTGCATATCATCCAGGTACAACATTAGAAACACTAATGTACACATACTCAATCAAGAGTATATCTTTAACAAAAATGCAGTGTATAAAATTGTTGAACTCACGTAACTGATTATAATTGCAGCAGAATAATGCAATAGATTGTGAAATCACGGACCTTTCCCCGTAAAGTACTTTATTATTCGAAATACCAGTTGCATGTCAACTACAACATTAACTTTATTACTATTCATATACTTACGTTGACCGTTGGATTCCATTCTAGAAGTTGTGTTAACAGTGTCACCAAATAAACAATATCTTGGCATTTTAAGTCCAACAACTCCAGCAACACATGACCCAGAGTGTATGCCTATACGTAATTTAATCAAATCATCAGGTCTATGTCTAATTCTGAACTGTTTAATGGCGTTTAACAAGTGTAACGACATTGATGCTATTTCTCCAGCATGATTGATCCCGTTTCTTTTTGGAAGTCCACTAACTACCATGTAGGCATCGCCAATGGTTTCAACTTTATACACATCATAGCTTTCGATGATCGAGTCAAAGAGTGTATATAGGTCATTCAGTAAATTGACAACCTAAAACAAATAAGTTACAGTATATACTTATGTTAAATTGTTCTTACGTAGGAATAATTGTTTTTCCCAAAAATATTTATATATTATAAGGTGTGTGTCTAATTTAATACTTGATATGTTATGTATTAATGTGTTTACCAAGCTTTGGTTCTTTCGTTCGTTCGTTTCTTTTTCTTTTGTACTATTTGTGTTTGTTGTGTTATTGTTTTAGTATCCGGATCTACCGTTTGTTTAGTTGTTGTTTTGATGTTTCGATATTTCTTCTGATTAGAGTGAACTGTATCCGACTTCCTAATACGACAATTGAAATGGTATCTATTAATTTTTTTTTTTGTCTTTCGTTGCGTAACCGTTATATATTAAGCACATTCTGGCTTCCATGATTTATTTCGATTCTGATATGTCTAAGAGTACAAATACGGTAGTATGCTTTGATTGGAAGACGGTAATTTATATTTACTTTTGCGGAAAATGTCGCACACAATTTATGCTGCCAATGGAAAAGTCAGTCACATTCACCGGCGCATGTGCTAATGAGATTATACCGAATGGATAACTCGCTCGTTTGTTAACAAAGCGAAAGAAGGATGTCATGTTAGAATTCATGATAAAAACGTAGATATCGAATTTAGTGGGTTTCTGGAAAAACCTTCATCAGGAAAGATCAAGGTCAAACGATAGGAAACCCTGACATTTTAGAAGTCCTTGGGACCTACTAAACGAAAGGGCCTAAACAGGATAGCCAAAATCATCAGCTAATATAGGTAAGCAAGAATGGTTTGTATAATATAGATTGTGATTAAGTTTTTCGTTATCATAATTCTTTTTTAATACCCCGTTTCAATACTTCCGAATGATTTCTTATTAACATATCATGAACTTTGGGTTATCTCTCTTTCACAGTTCAGTCTCCAAACAAAATGCTAAGCAAGCAAAGACACATGACTATCCATGTTGAGAGTCGGAATAATCTGTGGTAAATTGTACATAGAGTTATTTCAGTGAAGTGCGTTTTCTAAATTGACTTTGTTGTCATCAATGATCTATCTGCATAATATGTTACCGAACAACATTCACTCCAAGTTCAAATATTGTTTTATATGAACAATACAAGGGATAATATTTCCAACGCTAGTTTATTACGTATTGTAAACTTTTTACTACTATTTTCAAAGCAAGAACGAAAACATGTTTAAAGTGCAGATTGAACATATTGTATTCTAATCTCTGTATTTAGAAAGAAAACAAAAGTAGATGGACTGTCCTTCCTTTATAGATATTTTAATTTAATTGAAAATTGTGTTAGTACACCAACATAATAACTAAAATCAAATAACTACTGAAGCTTAACGGGTGAAATAATGGAGCAGGAATTGTTTATCCTTAAAGACCACCTGAAGTCAATCACAACTTATTCTGAGGTTCGTATTGCTAAATCCCCATTTTTGTTTAGTGTATTGTAGATCATTATTTGTCTTTTTATACTTTTTTGCTTAGACATTATACTGTCTGTCCTTCGATTTACGACTTCTAATTACAACTTTGGTATCTTACAACGTGTAGCTAATGACTTAGCAAATTAATTACCTGTAATGGCGTACTTTCTGATGACATGGCAGTAAATCCACAAATATCACTAAAATATATCGTGACAGAATCAAACGATTCAGCCTCGACCTCCTTTCCCCTCTTCAGCTGTTCGGCTACAACCCTACAATAACAGCGCAATGTCTTCAAAAACATGTAATCTCACGAACCTACATTAACTATTATCGTTCATCATAACGATGCCTTATTGATTAAGAGAATCTAAATTTCAATGCAATTTTACCTAATCGTAGTACATCATACCTGGTCAAAGTAAAATTGTCGGTTTAATATACTCATAGCATCATGAAGATAGAAACCGCATTGGCAATGCAATGATTAGTATGCTCGCCATGAACGTGGTAGATCATGGGCTCGAGCCATGGTTGGTTCAAACTAAAGACTGAAATATTGGTATTTGATGTTTCCCCAACAAGACAAGCACGCAGTATTACGAAACAAGAGCAACGAGTGTCTATCCGTGGACTGTTGTTTCAGTGTAAACATCCAACACAGCGTGATGGTTTAGTGACATGTTATATGACCGGACAAGAAAAGGGTGACCTTTTAATACAGGTGACTGCTAAATAGAGGTGACCGCATGGGCATGTTTCACTGTACATTGTATATCGTAATCCACTGGCAACAGTAGGAGCCAATCCGTTAACATATATTATTTGTCCTTCTCACATGATTCATGTTTAGTCTGCTCTAAAAACACTTAAAATCATCCTAATTCTGATTTATTCATATTAATGAACAAATTGATGATAGCGATAATATAATTTCTGAGGCGATGAGAATAGTGTAGGAATTTCGTAATATGAATTAAGAAATTTGTCAGAAAAGATTCATGTTACTAAGATTGTGGATAAGAGTATCAATTGAATCAAGTATAACTACATGCAACAAATAGTCTAATTTCCATTTTTATTGGATGACATTGTCGTTTTTGTTGTTGTTTTTTTTATATCTATTTTCATTTTATGTTTAATTGGTGATGCTTTGTCTATCTGGAATGTATTTTGTCTTAATAGTGTACATGTATTATACTGATCACAAAACAAACTCGGCAATAAAAATGGATTATGCAATATAGAATACGTTTCCGCACAACAAAAACAAATTCTCTGGTAAATAGCTTCCAGAATAAACTGGTGGTCAATTTAACTAATCATTCCCTTCTACATGTGATTAATGGATTAAAATAAAAGTGAGCTTAGATACGATACAATCGAACAGAGACATTTTCATAATAATTTGGAAACAAAAGAGAAAGCATAGTACTTTGGTAGCATCTGTTGTAGTAATTCTTCCGTCTTTTTCTTTTCTTCTATTAACAGGTCTGTCCTTTCTTCCACCAACACCTCTAAATTACTAGCATATTTTTCCATTATAGCTATCATATTGTCGAAGATATTTGGCTTCCTTATGAAAAAAAAACATACTTGTACATGAAATTGTCTAGCCGAATATGAAATATATATATGATTGAACATTTAGTATAATGATATAGGCAATATACGTACATTGTTGGAAAATATTAATTATATTTGTACGAGCTATAGAAGCAGGCAGAAAAGCGAGCCTTTTCCATCCTGTATGACAGCGAGTGCAAATGGAGTATGTACGTATATTGTGTTTTTGGTGGGGTCCGTACGGCTAATATTTCTAGTTTTCTGTATTGTGTTTTTTATTGGGTTATGTTTGTCTTCGTTTTGTGATTTGTGCCTAATGTTGCCTGTGTCTCTGGACTGTCAATTCTTTATTGGTCCTTCGGTTTTCACTAACCTTTAATGATACAATGCAAAATAGCAATGTTTTAACATTGTACGAGTTACAGTAACAAATTATTGTAGAGAATCAAGGGATTATTTATACATGAGTAGTTAATAATAATTCCATTTTGTGCAATAATGTCAGATTTTTATTTGTGCAAGGCTTGAGTGTTCAATAAAATCCGTAAATATATCTGAGAGTGCATAACATATTTGCGTAACAAGCTTAAGAAGAGTTTGAAGATACCAAAGGGGTAATCAGAATCCGTATATCGAAGAACAGACAACACAATGGCCAAACGAAAAAGTACAAAAGGACAAACAACGATATACAAAACATACATATAAAACTAAAGATCGAGTAACACGAACCCCACTAAAAACCGGGGGTGAACTCAGGTGCTCCGGAAGGGTAGGCAGTTCCTGCTCTACTAGTGGCACCCGTCGTGTTAATCTAATTTAACCTTTTGCAAAATAATATATTATCATAACTCACATGCCCTTTTGTAGTGTCTTCAACCGTGCTCGTATAGTTTTAAGATCTGGACGTTTTTCTGGATTTTCATCCCAGCAATCTTTGATGACTTCTGTGACAAACTTAGGAGTGGTATCTAGCTCTGCCAGACGTGGACGGAAAGGTATGTCACTGTCACCATTAATCACTTTAGTAATTATATCTAAGAAAGACAATTTTCTGTGTAATTTTATAAGATTGTACATAATCTGAATAAACACGAAGTTATCATTTTTTTGCAAATCAATTTATCAACAAATTGAAGCTAATTTGCATGTTTTTGTTTGTTTTTGAGTTGCCATTGGATGTCTAGATATAATGAAGGATGATATCGGATGTCCCATGACCGTTCTCACCCCTCCACATTTTTGTGTATTTCCTAAGGCTGGGCATCATACATTCAAATTCCCTGAAATGACATTTTGTGTGTTTAAATATTTGACTTTTTGCAGTGGATGTTATTTGTATTGTGGTTTTATTGTCTACTACATGTACTGCTTAACCTTACTTTTTAAGGCAGAAATGTCCATGCCCTAAGCTAGAACATAGTTTTCAATTAGCTTTTTTCCCCCATTTGTAATTTGATCTTTATACCGTGCTTAGTGGACTGATTACCACTTACTGATAAGCTTATAATCAATTTATTCAAGAATGCCAGAAACTAACAATTACATTTCGAACAATATTTTGGGAGTTCGTATTGTTTGATATCCCTCGGGATTGTAAATTTCATGGTTATCAATAAATTGAGATATTATTGCTTGTATTGTTTTCCGGGAAAATAATAGATTAATATTCTATTGTAAGTAATCACTGTACCTTGAGGTGGTGTGTCCATATCACCATATGGACCTTTACGGCCATGTATCTCGTATAAGATGATGGCAAATGAATAAATATCGCCTTCAAGTGTACCACATCTGGGTCTATTCTTCATTCGCAAAAGCTCTGGTGCACACCATAATAAATCTAAAACAATGAATATCAGAATATAAGTTAAGTTAAACGATATACATCAAACAAAAATACTATTTGGGTAGATTATATAGACCTAGGAAATACATATTTTGATTTTTTCCACTATATCATGGGATGCGTGTGTGGGGAAAGGAGGGTCATACTTTGTGATGCATAGTTTTATGTATATGAATACTCGGTCAATTGACCGGCACCTGTAGTGATAGTTTACTCAAATAAGTTATCATAGTACACACGGAACACCGGATGCAAAGTTTCGTTGTAACTTTTAAAAATTGTCAGAAAAATATAATTATAGAAGGCCGCAAATGAGTACCAAGAAAAAATCACATCACATTCGAGAGGTTTGAAGATACCAAAGGGTAGTCAAGAGAAGTAAATGAACGTAGAACGGACAATACAAAGGGTAGTCAAGAGAAGTAAATCAACGTAGAACGGACAATACAAAGGGTAGTCAAGAGAAGTAAATCAACGTAGAACGGACAATACAAAGGGTAGTCAAGAGAAGTAAATCAACGTAGAACGGACAATACAATGGGTAGTCAAGAGAAGTAAATCAACGTAGAACGGACAATACAAAGGGTAGTCAAGTCAACGTAGAACGGACAATACAAAGGGTAGTCAAGAGAAGTAAATCAACGTAGAACGGACAATACAAAGGGTAGTCAAGAGAAGTAAATCAACGTAGAACGGACAATACAAAGGGTAGTCAAGAGAAGTAAATCAACGTAGAACGGACAATACAAAGAGTAGTCAAGAGAAGTAAATCAACGTAGAACGGACAATACAAAGGGTAGTCAAGAGAAGTAAATCAACGTAGAACGGACAATACAAAGGGTAGTCAAGAGAAGTAAATCAACGTAGAACGGACAATACAAAGGGTAGTCAAGAGAAGTAAATCAACGTAGAACGGACAATACAAAGGGTAGTCAAGAGAAGTAAATCAACGTAGAACGGACAATACAATGGCCACATAAAAAAAGGACAAAAAGACAAACACAGGTTCACAAAATACTTAAACACTAAAGATTGAACAAGATAAACCCCACTAATACCGGGGTGAATTCAAATGCTCTGGAAGAGTAAGCAGATCTTGTTCCACTACTGGCATCCGTTGTGTGATTCATGTTACAAATCCTATGATCAGCTGTATTCAGAGATAAGTCGTGAACGACGAAAGGACATGATTGTAGGTACGACAAATGGAACATATCCAAAAATATAAAGTACTTAACCCAAGCATTTGTTGACGTTATTGTTTATTATACAGTAATAATTAGGCTAATGTCACCGTGTACTTTAAACCGACCGTTGTATGCAAATGAGTGAGGAAGTTATTACTCCCTATGTAGAAACTAACACGCTATATTTAGCAGTTAATTATAAAAAATCTGTTCTGATATGATTTAATCAGTAGTAGTTTACATAAAATGTAAATAGGTTTTATGTTTATTTGTTGAATGATATTGCTACGAAATTAGTTCTGTCAATTCATTTACATGTTACACAACAAAATAGACAAACTAAATAAATAAAAACGATTGAAATAACACGATAGGAATGATAGAACCAATTTATCATGCACACAACAGCCAATAACGTCTGGATCATTGACAATATCAGTCAGTATGAATATCAGACTGATTAATACGTGATATCGGCAAATCAACAAATAGCATATGAAAGAATTAATGATCTTATATGACTGAATAGTACATTAAAATGGTATTAAAACAGCCATATTTTATTATACGTTTTAAGTCTATCAAAAATGAAACTAATTCCCGTCTCATAGTTTCAGAATCACTAAATAAAGGGTTGAGAAAACCGAACGGGCAATCAAGAATGGACAATCCAGAGACACTGGCGACATTGGGTACACGAGACACAGGACCATTGTGTCATATATTTAGAGAAATGTAAAAAAAAACCACAAGATGTCCACAACGTGTAGGGGAGTTGAAACCTTCCTCAAATACAACTGTTCGGTTGGATTACCTCCGATCTCGTTCTAGCAATCCTGGATCCCGTCGTAGTAGTCCGAGATCTGGATGTAATACTCCCAGATCTCAGTTTACTCACATCAAATCTCGATATAATAATTTTATATAACGATAAAATATTGTCGGGATCTCTGATTTTCCCTTATATAACGATACAATATTGTCGGGATCTCTGATTTTCCCTTCATTGCATAATATGACCACACACACTCTGATTCAGATATAGTCTTATTCATTAACGTTTCTGTAGCTGAATCAGTCACGTATTTAGTTCAATTATCTATCATTTCTAGCATTTCCATACATCAACTTTTATCACACTATGAAAATCACTACACGTAGAAGAATGTTATCGTTGTTTAATTGTCACCGCCGATTACCCATCTTTGTCATTCCTTTGGACGACCCTAATGCTTTATTGCAGAGTCATGATGAAGTACATGAAAGCTGACGGTCTATGCAGATTTCGTTTAATATGAAAGATTGGCATAAGATCTGGAACATACCGACGAATGCAATATGTAACATATACATTGCTATGATCGCGGTATGACAAAATACATGTCCATAAATTAAAATTCAGAATATGTATTGTGATTTTGTGTGCCTTTAGTAATAGCAATTTAAGTCGACCTAAACGACAGCAACTCATGATCATATACAATGCTATTCTCGTCAGATCTACACATACTTGTTTCTCCGCAAATAAGTATGATAAACAACCAGACTAGTTCTGAAGTTTACATTATCAAAACCATCAAACATATGTTTTCCCTAATATGCTATCGGATACAGATAAGTTTTCAGAGACTTTAAAGTGAAGGAACTCTATGCATTGAATTCATAAACAAAAACAAAACAAACAGAAGCGGAAAGAACATGATAAAAACTGCCACAATACCGGTGGTAAGACCAGATGTCCGGAAGAATGGACTCTTCATATACAATTAATGACTCATATGGTGTTGTCCTTATCATCAAAGATAGAAACGGAAGCCGATATTCTTAAGATTATAGTGGAGCCATATATTGTGATATTGCAATCACTATTGTATGTTGCATATTTGTGATTTCCATTGCTGTAAGAAGAGCTTAAAGATACCAAAGGGGTAATCAGAATATGCAAATCAATGAAGAACAGACAACACAATGGCCAAAAGAAAAAAGATGAAAGGACAAACAAAGATCTACACATCATACACATAAAACTAAAGATCGATTAATACGAATCCCACTAAAAACCGGAAGTGAACTCAGGGATCCGGAAGTGTAAGCAGTTCCTGCTCCACTAGTGGCACCCGTCGTGTTAATCTAGTTACAAACCCGGTGATAAGTCATGAAAGAGGAAAGGACCAGGAAGTATTTTACAAGTGGAACTTATCCGCGGGCATATAAGGACTTTTTGTTAGAACCGTTCACGGATAAATAACATATTTGTGTATGTGTTGCACTACGGAAGGGAGTAGTAGACAAAATAATATAATTGTTAAGCTAAGATATGTGGAGAGCAAAAGTGTATTAAAATTGATATTTAGTAATGTCTTAATTCGTAGAATAATATTGAAATTAATGAAATATATATAAAATGAACAAAAATACCACACTATCGGCACTGTTCCAAAATCCAATCGAAATATCGCAAAAATCGATATCCTAACACACATATACATAATCCCTCACTTTCATGGCTTGGTACATGCATTTCAATAAAAAGCAACGGATTTAGACTAGTTATATTGGCCCACACCGCCCATCTTAATGAAAACATATAAAAAATATATATATAATAGAACGTAATTTAGAAAACTCACTTCTGAAGCATGCATACGTCTCCAGATCTTCAATAAAAAGGTGGCGGGATTAGACTAGTCATATGGGCACATACCTTCCATCTTAATGAAATGATATAGATGTGTAAAATACTATGTACTGTAGAAAACTCACTTCTGCAGTATGCATACTCCTCCAGATCTTCGACTGCACCATTAAGAAATTCACACATTCCAAAATCTGATATTTTTACCACCCATCGACTATCTACCAAACAATTAGAAGACTTCAATCTACCATGTGACTTAATCTCAGTGCTGTGTAGGTACATTAAGCCCTGCAATGAAAGACAAACAATGATAATATTTTACTAAATTGTGACAAATATGCTTGGTTAAGAATGAGTTGCATATTTAAACATTACTAGCTCACAACAGTAAATTATATTCATTTAAAAAAACAACAAACAAACAAAAACAACCCACAAACAAACAAATAAACAAACCAAGAAAATAAAAACCAATAAAAAAAAGGGGCAACTTAACAATAGAATATTAAATTACAAGTATAGTGTGTTCTTCCTTGTCAAAATAATGTTCGTAACTAAGATGATGATTCACGTTGAATTGAAAACTGTAGTAGGAATACTATCTAAATAATAAAATATTTTTCTCTCTTGTTTCCCTAAACGACTTTCTGCAGTATCAAACACTACTGTCAAACACTGTTGCAACAGAAATGATTAACATAATTATTACTTTAAATATTTACATAATTATATAATTTACATAGTTACACATACATAACTATACAATTAAGTCATTATTTTGGTACAGCAGATTATTTCCAGTACAAAAAATGTATACAAATCGAATAATCAATAAAAACAAATGACATCGAACATCAACTTTATCCCAATGTTGCAATATCGGTGTGAATTGAATATGAATTCCAGTAAATCTCATAGTATATACCTTAAAAGCTTATTTGGTTTTGCAAGCTTTTGACTTTGAAGGTTATTCCAGAAGCGCGTCGTGTGAACTAAATTATATTTTTACGTATTTACTACAACCAATAGGTCGATACGTCTGCTGGTGCAATATTGGCCCCCGAGTGTATCATTCAACTCAGTACTAAAATTTATGATAAACGAGACGACTTCAATTTTAAAATCATAAATTTTCCTAATATGTGCAGCAATATACCAGTTTCTCCTGCATATGGTGTTTATATCTCGCAATTGATTCGCTATGCAAGAACCAGTAGCAATTATTCTGATTTCTTGAAGCGTCATCTTTGTCTGAAAAACAGGCTACTGGACCAGGGCTATAAAAAGATTCGCCTTATTCGATCTCTTAAAAAGTTTATAATCCGATATCAAGATCTTGTCGAAATATATTCTGTCTCTGCAGATACAATAGTAAAAGATACATTTTCATATAGTGAAAATGTATAAAGATAAGGATTTAGTATACGTGATTTACAATGTCAAAAATATTTTTTTGTGAATTTGTGACGTAAAAATGCTTTTGACAGTTACGATCGTAATTAAAATACTTCAAAGGACTCATAGTTGATGGTGATGGTTCACGAGATATATTAGATACTGAATTTAGTACTGTTTGACTACTATTTTACCTATTTTTTTCCAGTATTGTTATAAATGCTGTTTTAGTGACAACCGGAGCCTTTGAACCGTAATGGAAGCGAGAGGATGGCGCCTTAAAATCTGATTCAATCCACCATTTCTTTAGAAATGCCTGTACCAAGTCAGGGCCATTGCGGTTTTCCAGATTCCCGGTTGTTGACTGATTTTGTCTGTTTATTGATTTATGAGTTTTGAATTTCCCTTTGGAAGATTGCTCTGTGTTCGGTAATTTTGTTATTACCCTTATTCACCCAGTAGTCACTGCTTCCGCACTGATAATTTTTTTTTTAAATACATATATTATTGAAATTTACACTTCCTAAATAATGTAAGGCCAGGTATTATTAAAACTAAGGTTCTCCTCCCTTAGGCATAAGCGACCATAACAAATTTTGCCCATCATGTTTAGGCCCCTCTGCTTTCTTTCCCACAAAGAGTTTTAAATTATTTGGCTCTCCAATCTGTTTGACTTTGAGAATACCTGATGACGGTTATTCCAAAAGCACCCCTTGGGAATTAATAAAAACATAGCTATCTAATTTTTCTGGAATAACCTTTATCAGATACGCCCAAAACCGAAAGATTGTGTGCATTAATAAAAACATAGCTATCTAATTTTTATGGAATAACCTTCATCAGGTACGCTCAAAGCCGAAAGATTGGAAGGCCAAATAATTTATAAGTGCTTGGGAGCAATAAAACCAAAAGGCTTGAAAAGGTTAGCCAAAATCTGCTAAGGTCACCTATACCTGAGGGAGGAGAACCTTAGTTTTGATCATAGTTACCTTAAATTAGATATCTACGTTTTTATTAAAATGCATCAAGTACCTGTGACATTTTGCATTATTTAAGGAATATTTGAAATTGTTGAACAGGTTATACGATATAACCTGGTTTGGGTCAGTTTACGCTTAATAAACTGCGAAGTGGTTTATGAAAAGCGTAAAGTGACCCAAACCAAGTTATGCAAGTATAACCTCTTCAACAATTTCAAATATTCCTTATAATTTTATTTTTACAACAAAATTTAATGATTCCTCGATTTTAACTACGATTATTTCAAGTGACTATTTGAATTTATCGTTGGCGGATGAACACGCTGATGACGTCACAATACCAACCCAGGTTATCCAGAATAACCAATATTTTCTCCAGGCGGATTAGCCAATCAGATTGAAATATCCAAATCAAATTAAATTATATATATAATGTGACATATCCATTGTACAAATATGTCGTCATATAAGTTTATTTGTGATAGCCAGTTACCCTGAATACAGACAATACTCTTCCTCTATAAATAATAGAATCATGTTTATGAATGGTTAGAGCAATGATTAGTACTAGGATGGTAAAGTTGGTAAGGAAAGTTCCATTTCCGTTGTAATTAAGCGAATCTCAAAGAAAAAGTCCTACTCTCTGTCAATAGGGTGAATCCAATCACACCAATTAGCATTGCTGACGTAAACAAGACACACACAAACTCTAGATATTTCCTTGGCAAAGCTTATTAGCTGCTGCATAACAGTTCAATAATTGTAAATATGACAGGCATGGATATTAATTCGTGATGTCATATAACAGTTAATATTGTGAATTATTGAAGGAAATTAGAGCAAAATATTCCATAAAATAAACCATAGACATATAGTACAAAGAATCAGTTGTTGTTTATTAAGATTTTCGGAGTAAACAGGCCGCATGAATAATGACATTTCTATGGATTTCGGTAACAATTTAAACTATTACACAATACTGTTTACTGTCTATATAAATTACCATACGGTAAAACGACAAGATACATTATACAGATCAAAAGGAATGTTTATTAATATATAGGAGATGCTTAATGTGTATAATGAGGAATTGATTTCTTATTATTCCGACCTATTTGGAAGGAGATATCAGTTTGATTTTTCCAAACACGTGTAAGAAATGAAGGGCAAACATTCATCATCTTACTAAGGTGATACCTCTCTTTTACCCTGACTTAAGGCCCCTATACACAGCATGTCAAAACCTACATGTTTAAAACATGTATGTTTTTGACATGGAGGTTTTCATTACTTTACACAGCTATGTCTTGACCACATGTTTCCAACATTTCCTGCCATCTTGTCAATATAAATAGAAGAAGTAAATCATGGAAGAAGATGAGGTTGTTGTATTGCGAATAATCATGATAGCAATTAGAATGTAAAACACTTTGGAGTTCTAGTTTCAAATTGTTACGTTCCCAAGACTTGTTTGCTGGTAGTAATGTTTTGCACTCAATTCAAACGAAGCTCTTTGGTTATGTAGTTTTGTTAGAATAAAAGGGGAGAAATAACACTATGTCTGACCAGGTCAATAAAAAAACAATAGAAACATCGTAGATGGAGGCAAAATCGATACCCTTAACATACAAATACACGCCCCCGTGTACCCCCGGGCTTGGTACAGGCACTTCAACACTAATAAAATGTCAATATTATTTTTGCTCTTATTTGATGAAAGATTTGCATTTTCCGAAGTCTTGTGATTATTACTATACAAACATGTAATAAATACGTTCATAACTGAAATTATAGTTCATACTTCAGAGACCTCAGTGGCTTTTTAAAGTTTTGCAGTTATCTTTTTCTGTTTATTACAACACATTTTCATTTAAAATATAAGATCGACAAAATATTGAAGCCATCATGGAAACATTTTAATTAACTTCTCACAGCTGGTTTTTCAACATTAAAAAAGAAGGAAATTCTATAATGTCAATGATCGAGGAAATGCTTGATTTTACAAATAAAGAAAAACGCAATTAATAAATGGAATAAACTCGTTTATTTAAATTCCTCTGCACATTTTGAAAATATAATCACAGCATTTCAACGTTAAGCCCGTTACAAGTTTAATACAAATGTTCATGTCTAATAATTAAAAAAAGAAGTGCAATGGCGATGATTGCAAATTAATGTTTGAAATTGAATTCTTGCACTTGAAACCAGTTCATGTAATGAGTGCACATAATTACGACGGTAGCTGACGTTACGCGCGATGTTGGTGACACTTGACGTTACACATAATTAACGTTGAAAAGAACGTTTCGCGTCTTCTTTTTCATTTGTTTCCTTCCTTATTTGTGTTTGCATAACTTGGGTTTGGTTAGGGTGGAGGTGGGATGGGCGTCTTTTGATGTATTGTTCTTCATTTAAAAATTTCACCTTTTGTTTTTATTGATTTTTATTTTATTTTCGCTTGGTTGTCTATATATGTGTTGTTGGTGTTTTCCTATACAAGCATGCATCGGAAATCAAAATCCATCAATTTAAAAAAAAATCTACATTCGTTTTACTTATTTTATGTTATATTTAGTCGAAGTATAACCAATAGCGTGTTACGTCAGCTACGTCTATGCTTAAAATAGTGATTATGCTTAAAATAATATTTTTGCCTGTGTTATTACCACAAAAATGAACAAATGTATATATTTTTGATTATAGATAACTTTTTAAAACCAAACAATAGTTTTCTCATTTAAATAAAAAAAAATTCTTTTGACTTCTTATCATCAGCGGACGAAACCACCAATTAATCATACGACATTTTCACCATGGTGCTATATTAAACCAATTACATTTTAATAATTAAGATAGTCAAATATTGTTTTGAACATAATGAATTCCGGTGACAGAGTACTTTTGTATTAACATAGATCAACAAAATAAAATATTAATATATGGATGATCTGTTTAGACCACACAATGTTCAGCAACTTTCAACCAAATAGTGGTACATTTTTTTTGCTGTTGGAAGAAACTGCAGATAAAATACTCAAGTGGCTAAAATAAGCTAAAAAAAATTCACTATTATGTAAGGACTTAAGAGGCTATATTAGGCGATCTGTCGTATGATGTCGATATTCAAGTGACTAATAGGCGACCCCCAGATGGTGCCGATGCTAAAGTGCCTATAATAATTGACCCGACTTATGATCATAATATTCAAGTGCCTATATCAGGCAATCTGCCTGATGATATAGATACTCAAGTGTTTATGATAGGCGATCCACCTTATAATATAGATTTATTTTATAATAAAATAACTTACCCGGATGATGTCAAACACAATAGAGGCAACGAACATAGAATCCAGTTGTATATCGTCATTTTCTAGAACATCCTTCAAAAAAGAGATTTTGTTGTCATAATTAGAAACGGCTTTAATAGACATGAATGATGAAATAAATGTATCTTGAGTTTTCTTCATAATGAGATATTGCTTTTGGTTCTTTTATAATGATGAAACCTTTCATTATAATGCAGAGCCAATGGAAGGTATGGGGTGAAGTGGGATTTGCGTTGCCTGATCAGCGTAGTTCTTTGTCCACAATTGTTTGTATATTTGTCATTTTTCTTTTGACCATTGTAAATATTCTTTCCTTCTTCAATTTACGACACCTGATTTATCACTTGGCTTCTTCAAACTTTTTCTAAAGATCATTAAAAAAATACAGAATGGACACTTAACCTATTTGGCAATGTATCTTAACATACCTAATACAAAATATATACCTGTAAGCTTCCCTTAGAACAGTATGCTGTGACAATCATAATGATCGGACTGTCTATACATGCTCCTAAAAATGGGTTTATATTATCATGACGTAGTTCTCTCATCTAAGTAAAGAAGAAAACATATACTTTAGAATAAATATCAAAATAAAGCAAACATTTAAAGCAGTTTGTCAAATTATCATCAGAAAAAGAAGAAATGTTCAATTCTTTCAAAATCACAACGAGACTATGTGGAATAATTATCGCGAGAGGAATCTTCAGAAATGTCAGATGCAAGTACTGTTTGTATTTATGTTTTTAAACTACCAATTATAAATTTCCAAATCATCATAGAATAATAAAGATAAATTGAAGAAAAAACACCACCACAAAACAGGGAACCCACGAATGTTGATTTATGATGTGGCTACTTCCTCCTCTCGTATAGTGGTGTCCGCTGGGTTTACAGTATTGTTAATATACAAACATGCACATAGTCCATTACAAGACAAACAAAAAACGTAGATATCAAATATAGTGCCCACGACCCATTTCTGTCATAACCGCCACCAGGTACGTTCACAAACGAAAGATTGGAAAGGCAATTAATTTAAAGTTTTGGGAGCAAGAAAACCAAAGGGCATAAACAGGATAACCAAAGGTAACAAAAATCGGCTAATGCATAATATTCATCATATAATATTTACAGCAATCAAAACATCAACCATATTACCTTCACTGTACCATCTTTTTATTAACAATTTTTCAATGGTATAGTATGTAAACTAATTCTAGAAATGAAAATGATCATGTGGCATTAAACAGCAGCACATTAATCAAAATAACAAGGTAAAAGAAACATACTAATTTCAGTTCTTTTTGTATGTTTCTCGTTATTTCCACGTTTTTCTTGTTGACTGTTTTGACGGCAACAATTGTTCCTTTGTATGTTCCAACACAAGTGAAGAACTGTCTATGGTCTGTTTCTGCCTGTGACCCAAGGGACAATTGGCTATTTGCCCGGATTAAAGAGCTCCTCTGAAAGGAAATTATTTCCCATTAAAATCAAGCACAACATAAATATAATGTTGTTTAATCAGGATGATTGACAATTTACAAATACAAATATTAACATGTGCTGTATGTGTATAGCTAAATGGGCTTCATGTGGTTTTCTGATTAGTGTTTTGTGGACCATTGTTTGTTTATTTGTCCTTATTCTTTTCGTCATTATCTTGTCTGTGCTACTTCTATTTATAGCTTCCGATTATCCCTTTTGTGAATCAAAAGAGTTCTAACACAAACTGAAGTTCGTGTGTTGTGACTGGTATGATTGCTGACAATCACTGTTTATTTGTCAACTGATTATCTTATTAATCAAATAAATTCTAAGCAAATGAACAAAATACAAAAATGTATATAGCTTAACTGTCTGGACATTACATTGTATGTTTGTCCTGTTGAACTGTATTTTTCATTAACTAGATTAGACTTAAGAGTCCTTCGTTGATCATTGGTTTTTGTTAATTATACTTTTATTGGCCCACACAACTTCAGAAATCACAAATTGATTGTGTTGACCAGGACTGACCAGGTACGCATAACATGATGGGCGCCAATAGTGGAGAAGGAATGCCCTACCATTCCATGGATACCCTCGTGTTTTGTGGTATTCGTGTTCTTTTGTTTTCTGTGTAGTGCTCTAAAAATATTGTTTGTCTTAATGTTCCTTTGCTGCTTGTCGTATTGTATCTGATTCTTTAAATTACAGATTTTTTTTTTAAAGTTTTCTAACAGTCCTTACCCATGATATATTTCCATTTGCTAGAACTGCCTTTGGGACCCCACAATGATTATGTAGTATTATATCTCGACATTCAAGCTTCCACAAGAGACTTGCCAACTCTTGTTCATATCTCCAGTTCCTAAAACATCCAAATATTTATTCAGATAAAAAAATTATTTGGACTACCTTGTAGAGACGTATAACACTCAGCTTTCAGCAATCATAGATAAACATGCACCCGTGCAGAGTAAGACTATCATCCTGCGACAAAATACTGAATGGTATACGGAAGAACTACGTACTGCCAAACAAGACAGACGAAAAGCCGAACGCAAAATGCGGAAATCTAAGCTAACTGTTGACATCCAAATATACCGTGAAAAGTGCAACTTCGTTAGTAAACTACTTCTTAAGACCAAGAAACAATATTTCACTGACAAAATTGAAGAAATCGGAAATGATTCGAAACAACTTTTTAAGCTTACAAACAATATTATGGGCAAAACAAAAGAAACCATCTTGCCATCTATTGAGGACCAACATCAGCTTGCCAACCGATTTGGCGGATTTTTCCTTGGCAAAATAGATAATATCAGAAATGACCTCAGCTCAACACGTGGATTATCACCAAACGATTCTGACATATTTAATGCAGACGTGAAATTCGATGGAACACCACTAACAACATTTTCACCGGTAACAACCGATGAAATCAGAAAAATCTTAACGAAAGCTCCCGTGAAGTCGTGCGAACTCGACCCCATTCCGACACATGTGCTTAGACCATGTTTAGATACTTTGATTCCAATTATCAAAGAAATTGTGAACAAATCATTAGCGGAATCGATTGTGCCAGATGTATTCAAAAATGCACTCGTTCGACCTCTTCTGAAAAAAACAAATTTAGATAGAGAAGAGTTAAAAAACTATCGCCCAGTGTCCAATTTACCTTTTCTTTCTAAGGTAACTGAAAAGGCAGACTCGAGTCGTATTGAAAACCATCTGAATTCATTTTCACTTCATGACAATTTACAATCGGCGTATAGATCCTGTCACTCAACGGAAACCGCCCTACTCCGTGTTCATCACGATATAGCATCAGCACTTGACAATGGCCATTCTGTTGTTCTCGTAATGCTGGATCTGTCCGCAGCGTTTGACGTTATTGACCATAATATACTCTTCAACCGATTACAACATTCATTTGGAATAGACGGAGACGCTCTTTTATGGATCAAATCGTATTTGCATGGAAGATCGCAACGTGTTGCTCTCGGACCTGTTAAATCGAACAGCATGGAGTTGAAATATGATGTACCGCAAGGGTCAGTGCTCGGACCTAAGATGTACTGTATTTTCTCTAAGCCTATTGGCGCTATCTGTTCAAGGCATGACTTATGCTATCACTGTTATGCTGATGACACGCAGTTGTATTTTGTCATCAAACCGCCGAACGATTGGAGTGATGTTACTGGGCGTTTAGAGTCATGTCTCTCGGAGATAAGCGCATGGATGAAAGCAAACATGTTGAAATTAAATCAAGATAAGACAGAACTGATAGTGTTTGCACCTAAACATCGGCTTAACGATTTCAGAAATTGTCAATTACAATTCGACGGTTGTGTTGTCAGCGATACTCCCTTTGTTAAAAACCTTGATGTACATTTTGACAAGGCATTAAACATGGAAAAACACGTAAGTGTTCTGGTCAAATCGTGTTTTTCCCAAATTCGCACTATAGGACGTATTAGACCGTACTTATCAGAAAGCGCATGTAAGACACTAGTTGCAACTCTGGTTACATCTCGTATAGACTATGGAAACGCTATTCTTTATGGTATCAACAACAATGTTCTTTCGAAACTTCAAAGGGTCCAGAACACCGCGGCGAGACTTATCACCCGAAAAAGAAAGTACGACCATATTACACCCGAGCTAATGGCTTTACACTGGCTTCCAATTAAATACAGGTGTCAGTACAAGTTGCTTTTATACACTTTCAAAGTTCTGACTGAGCGTGCTCCTGTTTATCTCCAGGAATTGTCAAAAATTCATGTTCCAACAAGATCACTTCGCTCTGAAAATTCCATGCTGCTATCAAAACCCAGAGTGCGCTCAAAGACATTCGGTGAGATGCAATTTGACAGGGCAGCATCTACACTGTGGAACAATCTCCCAAGCAGCATCCGACATGCACAATCAATAGGAATTTTCAAGAAACAACTGAAAACATATCTTTTTAGACTTGACTATGTTGATTTTATCTAATTGATGGTGTGCAGTAACGATGTATTTTTATATTCTATATGAGTCACGTATGTTTTAATTCTTGGTGGAAAACTTTTAATTTTTTAATTATAGACGCGTTGTTTAAACACATTTCATACTTTTATCACTTTTAGTTAAGAGCTTCGATATCATTTTCTTCCTCTTTTATACTTTTAGTTTTATTGCTTCATATTTCGTTTCTTGTAAGTTTTACAGGTTTATGTAAATTTTTTTTATTTTGCATGTAATTTTTGTAGTCTTTGTTCTTTTTAAACCATGTTAAGCGCTTAGAGTAATTTTTTATCTATTATATATAGCGCTATATAAATTGTGTATTATATAATATATATATATATACCTTGGTACATGCTATTAAAATTATATATGTACACTTGCTACCTATACAACACTATCATATTAATAAAGTTTGTTTACAAGATGAAGAAGAGGTTGCGTAGGTCTTCAGTTGACTGTGCTGCATATCTTGAATATAAAATATTTAGACCCATGTAAGGATCACCAATAACAAATGCTAATATTCCATTCCGTTGTGAGTTCGAATCCCGCTCAAGGCGAGGTGCACTCGATACAACATAATTAATACAGTTTGTCAGTGACTTTCGGTAGGTCGGTGGTTTTCTGCTGGTACTCTGGTTTCCTCCACCAATAAAATGACAGCTAACTGAAATATTGTTGAAAGTAGAGCTAAACTCCATAACCCAAATCCTAAGAATAGAAATATGTAGATTATCAGCTTCAAGGTAATTATTACATTTCTGAGCATTTCAGCCTTGCAAATAATGTCTAGTCTCTTTATGTTTAAGATTTATACCTGTATATCAGTACAGCAATGATCAAGGTAATAAGACACACTCCACCAGCCACACCAAACAAAATCTCAGATGTATACGCTGAATAATAAAACAAATAAGTTAAAAGTATGCTTCTTTTATAAGTGTTTGTTGTTCTATAGATTAAAAGAACTAAAAAAAATATATAATAGCATTTGCATTTCAAAAAAGGGATACCAATCAACTACTAACATGACCGCATCATTGCATTAAGAAGGAGGTTTGGGCCAATAAAGCTAGTTTAGACCCGTCACTTATTATTGAAGTGTCGGTAGTCAGCCAGGAAAGTGATCGTTCATGTATATGTGTGTCATGTGTTTCGATTTTTCCTCTCTCTACGATTTTTGATATCTTCAACTTTTCTTCGATTAGATTGTGGAATTGTTTCGACAGTGTAGTTTTTTGTTTTCATTATATCGTATTTATGCGATAATTAAAATACAACCAGCCTATTACAACTTTATGGGCAGGAAAGCGATTATTGTTTACAAGCAAGAAAACAGTTCAAAACAACGAGATCACAGCACGACAGTATTCAGACAACTGCACAAGAATAATTTTGTGTATTACTATAATATTAATGTTTCCGTTTCCATATATAACTCATTTTCTGTATTTGCATGGTATTTTATCCTCAAGAGTGTACATGCTTTCTATCAAAATACTATGAAAACTATCATTAACAATGCAAACAGTATTACATACATGCGAATTCAGGTCTAAGAACAACAAACACTTTATTTTGATTGCATGTGTCATGCAAGGAAGAACAAGAGAAGTAGACCTTTTTGAACCGCTGATGTCACTACCAGTTTCATGTGGACCGTGGACATTCGTGTTGTACTATATCTTAATATTCTATTTCTATGGACTTTTCTTTCCTTTCATTAGTTTGCTTTTGTTCTATTCGTACCACGTATCGTCAAGGTTCAAACAGGTAAATAAGTCTAAAGTTTGGCGTTAAAAACCAATCAATGAATGTTTTCGACAGCGTAGATTCGTGTGGTGTCTAATAAAAGCAAATACAGTGATGCCTGTATTAAGAGGTCACCTTTGAGACATAGAAAAATTGGCCTTATAAGACAGGTGACCTCTTAAAAGAGGTGCAATTCATATGAAGTTATCTGACAGGACAAGAAAATGTGACCTTTAAATACAGGTGACTGCTTAATAGATGTGACCACATGGAGAGGTTTGACTGTTGATATAAAACACTTATAGGAATAGTTACAAATATTAAACATATAAAATTGTGCTATGAATTCTTATATTATGTCAAAGGACATGTTTTAATACAAACCTCATTGGGCTATATGAAACTGTACACTCGTGTAACATTATTTAATTACGAATTCAAAGAGTTTTTTTCATAAAAGTTTTTATTTGGTTTTTGCTCTATCTACTTTAGCTTTGTAGTTTATATCTGAATTGTAGTTTTTGTTTAATTTAATTTTTGTTTTTTCTTGTAGTTTATATCTGGAGCATGGCATTCCCTTTATTCCGCTTTTGTTTCGACTTGTAGTTTATTTCACATTTGTTATTTTTGTTTTATTTTGCCTTTTTTACCTTTGCTTTGTCATGTGGTTTATAATAGTATCATGTTTTAGCTCTATTTTACATAATGCTGTTTGTGGTTTTTGTTTTATTTTACTTTTATTGTGTCGTGTAGTTTTTATATTTGGAATGACTTTTTCGTCTTTTATTTTTTCATTTAGTTGTATATCAAGATTGTTGATTCAGTTTTATTTCGTTATCTGATTCAACCCACCATATTTTTGGAAATGCCTGTACCAGGTCAGGGTCATTGCGGTTTTCCCAGTTTTCCGGTTGTTGACTGATTTTGTCTGTTTGTTTACTTATGAGTTTTGCCTTTCCCTTTGGAAGATTGGTCGGTGTTCCGTAATTTTGTTATTACCCTTATTTAATTTTATTTTTTGTCTCGTAGTGTTGTTCTGATATATATGAATAGTGAGATTTGCTTTAACTATATTTTGCTTCATTTTTTAAATTCAATTATTCTTGATGTGTAAAATGTTAAAAATATGTAGGTGTCATCCAATTTTACTTCCAAACGGAATAATGGTGTCTTATCTGTTTGCACACAAACGTAATCAGTTGCATCCGATTAACTGGATTAGTCCAATCACACGTTTGTTTCTTTCGTTTTATCTTACACTAAACACTTAATTATGTTTGTGCATGAAAAATTCCTCCCACCTGTTGCTTCAGGTGTGTTCTAACGCGTGACACTGCCTGCAATTGTTCTTTCTTGTTTCAAGTGTATATACTTTTATTTTCTTATTTATCAAAGTGTCAAAAGAAGAGTTTGAAGATACCAAAGAGGTAATCAAAAGCTGTATATAAATACAACACGCCATAAGCGACATAAAAGTACATAGCATATGACGAAAAGATGGTTTTGTTTCAGTATGTAAGGATAATTTTCATATGTGTTTACAGTATCACAATACGTTAGCTGTTTCTAACCAATTATCCCCCATCACTATTGATATTTCATGTTAAAATAGGAGACATGCGATACAAGAAACACCTTAAACAACCCTCCAGTAATGAATTTGTATGGTGTCACACAAGGTTTAATATGTCTAATAGACTTTAGTGTTAATATTGTCTAACCACAAACCCCTTAGGATTTGAAGATATACATATGACAACCAATATCAGAGAGACCTTACTTAATTATAAAGTCTTTAACAGTTAATAGACCTCTGTATATTTGATCTGCAAACTATGCACAAATGTTTGCACTCTAAGCGATTTCCAAGGACTTGCTGTAATTATCTTCAAGCATTTTGTTTACAGACAATTCGAAATTATTATGTCACTTTCGGTTAGATCAAACTATGAATTTGAAATAAATTTGTTCTAATCAACGCAGCAACACAACCTATTGAACAAACAGTATACGGGAAGTTATTGCACATAAATGTCAACTGTAATAAAATATAACATATCGGTACACATTATGACATGGTTTATTAGATACATTTTTATTGAAATTTACAGTTCTTAAATAATTTAATTATTATCGGAACTAAGGTTCTCTCCCCCCCCCCTCAGACTTAGTTGACCTTAGCCGAATTTTGCTGTCTTGTTTACGCTCTTTTGTTTTCTTTCCCCCAAAGACTTTGAAATTAGTTGACTTTCCAATATTTTGGCTGAGTGTATCCAGAAATTCGTCATGCACACTAATTTGGAAGTCCACGCTTTATTATGGCGAGCATAGACATATTGATACAACATAAGTGGTTCATAAGCATTTAAACGATTGTGTAGTTGTTTAAGATATTGGACTACTTACTTATAGGTTTTATACACAGCTGTCCGCGGAATCCACATTCAGGTTCATCAATGGGTATCCTTCCACTTGGCCAGTCTATTTTCTCATTAGCGTAGAAGGAAAATTTCTGAAAAAGCAAAATACTTATTTCTTTAAAGCCAGTCGCAATAAAAACAAAACTAAAAAAATTGAGTATGGTAATTATGCTGTTAGTTACTTTCTTGTTACTATACTAAAAGTCTAACAATATATAGCCATGCTCACCATTATGTCACCAAAACAAGTTTTATACGTTTTGTTGACAAAAAAATCTACTATTTTAGTATCGGTTGAAAGAAACTATATGAAATTGTTTCAGTTCATTAAAAGAGTTCCATTAAAGTTACCCAGTCCGTCAAACTCACCATAGAGACCTGTATATTATATTACCATACAGTTTAAGAGTCAGGGGCAGACTGTTAATTAAAAGATCATATAAATAAGTTACAGGAAAACGTCATCGTAGTGATATAGATAAAATAATCTGTCAAATTTATTAATTATTCTGTCAATAACTCTATGCATCTTATATTTTTTTTTTATCAACTTTGTGATATAAGAAGATATTATGTAGCTTAAATCATCCATAGTAACACAGTCTGCTTCATCTGTCCCTGTTCTATAACACAAAATGATATAAACCCTCTAGTGTCTGCTAGAGTACTTTAAGGATCGTCAGAGATCTATTTATAAAAACCGAAGCTCGATATTGTGACCATATCTGAACCGGTTACAGACATGTTTCATTTACCGGCTTTGACAGATGTCATTGATGTCCATTCTCATGCCCCGAACTGTCGTGTTATAAAATCATATGTTCTGTTTAACATAACATGACAGCAATCACCATAGGGAGCATGATAGTAATGTGTTTCTGTTATAAAGCAAAAATCTAATCACAACGGTTATCACAATATTTTGTCACAGTATTGGGGTGTATATATTGTCATTTAGTTCCAGCCTTTAGAGTATTATTCAAATCCATTGTATCGTAAACTGATATTGTCATTTAGCTTTAAAAATGGGTAACTTATCCTTATTTTAAGACAAGCATGTCCTTGATTGCTTGCAGGACAATAATAAGATGAAATACAAAAGATACCACACCTTTCGAACAGTTTAAAATATACCCGCAGAATCGAAGAAACGGAGTACTAAATTGTAAGCTTGTCATGTACAAACTGTAAAGTTAAGTCTGAGAATCATTTTAGTAATTTTATTCATGCATCGAAAGAAAGCTAAGATTATCTTTTACTACGATTTCAGCTGATCTGTTTGTTGGAAAATGCTTTTATAATTTGTCGAGAAATCATCATGGTGTTTTGCATCACTTATTGAGACATAAAGTGGAAGTACACTTTGTCCATTTTAACATGCGTAATTCATTTGTTGTTCCCATAACAACATAGGTAATGCTTTTTTTTAACCTTCACCTTTGACAATGCAATATTTGGAAACAATTGTATTTAGTGTTGTTCGATTTATTTTCCAAACCAGTAGTTCACCTTGTGTGACTTTATATCGGCTATTCGCACCAATTAGTACACCTTTTGTCACTTTATGTCGGTTAAGTAAGTAATATGACATTCACCTCGGCCTACAGACTCTGTAGTTGTTTTTGCATGCGTGATCCACAAATAATTGAAATAAATGAATTAGTCATTCAGTGTTAAGTAATACAAGATATTCCAAACTAGAACATCATTATGTAAATGTGCAAACGGAACTGCAACTAATTACGATCATCTAATATCTCGAGCGACCCCGAAACATTTACAAAGTATGCATGTTGAAATCGGCATGTCTTTTCCCATGACAATAGTGGTAATTATTTGCACTTGTCCCTTACAATGTTTGTTTCATTATACACATCAATGCATTTCCCTAGACATTTCGTTAAATCTTAACCATATGATTTTCTCTAAGTCATTCCCAATACTGTATTTGAAATAACAATAGTTTATAGAAGAAACATCTAACTTGCTGGTTAAAATTAGATATGTTTACAGGGAGTATAAGAGTTTGAGTGTATAGCTAGAAATAACAATAGTTTACAGAAACAGGTAACTTGCTGATTAAAATAGACATGCTTACAGGGAGTACAAGAGTTTGAGTGTCCTCATTAAGTTGAAATACTCCAACAGGATGAAGTCCCCATCTACCATTGCTTCCATGTTTTCTGGAAACCAGTGTAAAGTTTCCTTCTGCATCTCCAGCAGCATTAATTCTATTGATGTATCCCATGGCACCTATACAATAGATAGTTACGTAACAGTTGTTATTATCGCTATATAAAGCATTTATAACTTACTAATTTAGAAGTCTGGTTCGTGCCATTGGTAATAGTAATAAGAAAACTAGTCATCATTTCAACTATAATAGACCAATTTCATGATAATTGGAAGTCGTGTCGAGAAGTAATGTACAACATTTCTACAACTGCATGAACCAATTTGAAAAATGCATTCTTTGCTTATAGTACACTGTATACATTAGTTTTAGAAATACGACTACAAAGCATAAAATCAAATATATTGCGTCGTTCTAAAATTAACATCATACACGCTACTATACCAGACAAGTGCTTGTTGTCTTGAATATCAATTCAGCTTTAACAATAAAAGGGAAAAAGAAAGAATACCACACTATCGGGACAATTCCAAATTCCAATATCAAAATAGTCGAAAGAGGCAAAATCGATACCCATAACACACAAATACATGACCACCCACTTTCCTGGCTTGGCATAGGCACCCCAATAAAAAGTGGCGGGATTAAACTAGATTTATGGACCCAAACCAATAATACTGACCTATTACTACATCATTATAGTAAGGTGGATCTTAATCAGGTGCCTCATATTAGTTAAGCGTAAACACTTTAAAATGATTACAACAAGCTGAATTCTTTTTTATACATATTTTTTATTCGATTGAGAATTGTTTTTGCTTTCTTTTTGTGGTTTTAATGCTACTTACAACAATGCTACATTTGATATCGTGGCTCTCAGTTTTTCTTGTGGATAAAATAATGTTTACCCTCTAGTTTCTGCTAGAGTACTTTAGACATAGTCAGAAATCTATTTATAACAACTGAAGCCTGATATTGTGACCATATCTGAACCAGCTACAGACATGTTTCATCTACCGGCTTTAACAAGTTTCATTGATATCCACACTCATGCCCCGGACTGTCATTTTATAAATTACATTTTATGTTTAACATGACATGACAGTATTCGCCCTAGGGAGCATGGCAATAATGTGTTTCCATTGTAAATAAAAAGTCTAATCACAACAGTTATCACAGTCTTTTGTCATAGTATTGGAGTAAAACCTGAGCACGCAACGATAACATCCACATTCTGTTAGTAACTGACACAATTTAATTATCTAAAACTTTATAGAGTATAATTGGATAGGGTCAAAATCGTTCTCTAACTGATAGGTATAATACAAACCAACATCAATCATTCTCTAAGAATATATTTACATACTAAGAACAGTTTAAAGATAACAAAAGAGTAATCAGAATCTGTAAATTGAAGAAGAACAGACAATACAAACTCCTAAAGAAAAAGGACAAAAGGACAAACAACGATCTACAAAACATACACATACAACTAAAGATCGAGTAACACGAACCCCATTAAATACCGGGGGTGAACTCAGGTGCTCCGGAAGGGTAAGCAGTTCCTGCTCCACTAGTGGCACCCGTCGTGACACTGTTATACATATGTTTGACCGAATGGAGGATTAAAATAATGATGATAAAAATAAGTTTCATTCTGTGTATTGTTGCACTTAATTGTTCTATTGGTCTTCCAAAAACCTATTGATCCAATATAGTACATATAGGAAGGACGTCGATTTACACCCGTTGTTTGTTTGTTTGTTTGTTTGTTATGTTTGCTTGGTTTATTTTATACGAGCTGAACAGTTCCATGCAACCAAAAGTATTTTCTTATTTGTATGTTCATGGTTCATGATTAGGTCAAGTATGTGGATGAAATATTTATGAATTAACCATAATTCACTATAGAGTTTTTAATTATTAATTAAACCTACTTTTATATCTTTGTCCAACTAGTTTACTGAATATGTAAGTTCCATTGTAAATATCGTTGCCTTCTTTGATCGTGACGTCAGCTGCGCGTGAATACAACCAAGCAGCATCATATAAAAATGCCGCCTCTGATTTTATCTGTAGAGAAATGTAAAATGTGAACGATAATAACAGAAATTGTCTCATTATTGCACTAAATATAGCCAATCAATATAATTAATATTGAAAATGTCAAATCCCCGATGTATCCTAAAATATTGAAAGGTATCAATAATGTGAATAAATGGATCACACGATAGGTAGCAATAGAAAAAATATTGGCAATGTAAAAAACAATTGATGATAATTTTCTTAACGTTTTAGCTTATTGTTTTAATAGATTTACATGTAAGGTAAGGGAAATGTGTAATGAACCAAAAGATCAGGTATATGTTGACAAAATAATATGTGCAATGAATTATATTAAGAAGGTGATGTGTTTTGAATCTAAAGACCATATACATATTGAAAAGGTGGTATTATATTGATATGATTTTAATAATTAAATTCAAATTCCACCTTATAGTGAGATTTATTCGAGTGATTTATGACAATTTGTAGACTTACTCTTTGATCATACTAATTTTTGTAAATCTTATGGTTACTTACACGCCATGCTGCGTGTAGGTGTAATCTACGACGATTATCTATTATTAGTTGATCTAAGTGGCTCAGAGGCTATGTCTTAACTTCCGTTAGATATTGAAAACTCTCGTACAGAATTTGTTCAATAGATTAACAGTAAATACTAACCCTTCTGAACCATCTGAACTCATATGTTGTCTTATGAGCAGTCTTTTGTATCAATGTTTATGTCCTTTCTACTTTACTATTTAATGTTCTTACTCTCAAAGACCTTACATTATTTGACTTTTAAATATTTTTGCAATGAGCGTACCTGATGAAGGTTATTTCCAGAAGGGCCGTGTGCACTTAATTTGATATCTACATTTTTATTTGCTTGGAGCGTATCTGATGAAGGTTATTTCCAGATTTGTAAATTACAAAAAAAAGGTGCACTCGACTCGCAGCCACAAGTGATAAAGTTTACCAGTTTCCTGCCCAGAGTCGGTGGTTCTCTCCGGGTACTCCGGCTTCCTACGCCACTAAAACTGGTCGCCATGATATAGCTGAAATATTGCTGAAAGTGGCGTTAAACACCAAAAATTCAAATTCAAATTCAAATTCAAATTATTTCCAGAAGCGCCATGTGCACTTAATTTGATATCTACGTTAGTATTAAGAAACTTGCTATGAATAATTTTTGCTGATTGGAATACCGGAAACGGTAGTCTTGAACATCGACTTCTAAGGTCACAACATAATCAATAAATATTAATTCAACAACACCAACAACCATTTTGAATTGATATAATAATGAATAAGACATTCATTTTTATCAAATAATTGTCTGGTAAAACAGTTTAACCATTGTTATTGTTATTGTATAATATATAATCAGAATGGTAAAACATTTAATACCATAACGTAAAAAGGGATCCTTAATTTTCTTTGATTGCGCCTTTTATTCTATTCTTGTTCTTGTTCGTTTCATTCTCTTTTAATTCTCTTTAGATTTACAATTATTTGACTTCGTTGACAATCTGTTAGACATTATTTCTTATGATCGCCATACGGTCTATGCAAATTACTTGTGAGATGTTCTGACATTGTCTGACACAGACTAAATTGTAACTTATGAAACGTTTATATCAAATTTAGTGAGCACGTGGCGTTTCTGGAATAACCTTCATCAAGTACACTCAATGTCGAAAGATTGTAACCGATAAAGCTCATGTTTCTATGATGCTTTTATTAATTATTAAAACAAAGCAAATATAACTTACAATATACGGTACCCCAAATTCCTTCAGGGGATTTGTAAAATTAAATGGAGGTAATTCGAGGTAATGGTTAACAATATCTGTGAAGTTTTGAAAATCTGGGTACACAGGTGGAGACGGAACCACTCCAATAAAATGTTGAAAAGCTTTCACACTTGAATCTGATACATTTTTATCAAAGATTCCTGAAACAAAAAATCATAACCAATATTTAATTTAATTAGAGAATGGTTGTTGCTTAGAGCAATTTTAAAGCTCTATCATAGCGAAAACAAATTACATTGCGATGAGAAAATGATAATGACATGTCAGCTTTGCATTAGACCAAAACGGTTAGCTGATTTTTTTGTTTTACTAACTCTCTGAAATCAAAACAACCCTCGGGATAGACATGTCTCTCGAGGCGAGCACGCTAACCATTGCACTACCGTTGCGGTTAGGACATATTAGAAAACATATTTTATTATGGTAAATAGCATAAAACAATTTTAATTTTTTTTTTTTAAATTACAAACATTAAAAAATACTATAAAATGAAGGTGTGTTTCCTAACATGTGGGATTATAATTTTTATTCGGTTCTTCAATGTGATTCCCCATCTGTTTGTAGTCGACCACTCATGAACACTTTAATTTATAAAGTCGTAGATAACAATCCGCGTTAAAAGAAAGGAATGTATCAAACAAAGATGCAAGTTTGAAGTTTTGCGTTAACAGGCATATGTATAACAGTTCACTTTCCTGACGTGGTACAAACGCGTCAATAAAAATAAATGGCGGGCTAAACCAGTTTCGTGGGACCAACCCTCCTCTATTAATTAAATTATGTGGTCAATCTTTCATTTACCAAGCAATCATAAGCAGATATTATATTCTTACCTTCTAGATACTCATGTGGTGTCAGGGGATCGTACTGTTCTAAATCTACACCAACAACAAAATATTCCCCTGTTTCTAGAAGTCCTTTGTCCTCCAGATGATCCATCAGTCCAATAAACTCATAAGATTTTCCTAGCATCACATATACTGTAAATGACAAAAGAAATAGCCAAAATATTAATAATATCTATATTATTATGCTGTTTTCTGTGTGTATTTGTGTTGCTTAATCTTTAGTTTTTCTGTGTAGTGTTTTGTAGACGAGGGTTTATCTGTTTGTCCACTTCCTCCGATTGACGACTTCAGATTACCGCGTGGGTATCTTCAACTTTTCTTATTTGCATATTCTGTAATATCAGTCTTCTTCAATCTTCTGTCGCCTTATTCCTGATATAATAATAAGTCTACATGGCCAAAGTATTATGTTGGGTATACGAGTGTTCACAACATTCTTTCCAGATAATTAATCTCATCGTGTTCAATCAAAATAAGAATTTGTTTCCGGGTGTATAGGGAACAGGTTAATTTTAACTGATAAAGGATTAGGCTTAGGGTTATGGTGCTTAACGCCACTTTCAACAATATTTCAGCTATATAGTGGCGGTCAATTTTATTGGTGGAGGAAACATGAGTACCCGAGAAAAAAAAACCCACCGACCTGCCGGAAGTCACTTACAAACTTTATCACATAATGTTGTATCAAGTACACCTCGCCTGAGTGGGATTCGAAGTAATATTGAAATTAACCTCACAGACAAACAAACAGAAATGACACTCTTGTTCCATTTTCTCATTTTCTAAGACAAAAATATGGGTTATCAAATTTAGTACCTTCTCGGCAGGCTGACAATATCGAAGTTAATCAAGAAACAAAACAGTAATTCTCAATTATTTTCCGCATCATCTCTCATTATAGTTAATCGTCAAGTGGGCAAAATTTCTAGGTTTAATTAAAATTATGTGTTTAGAAGAGAATAGTTGGTATACGATTCCCTCGAGATTGTCCAATTCCGTGATAAAAATATGGAATAAAACAAAGGCGATACATCCGGTGAAGATTTTCACATAAGCTGACAGTTAGAGAACTGTAAACAGTAAATAATCGAATACCACAGGACAGAGAACGTACACAAAGTGCAAAAACTTGTTTATTTCAAATTTGCCTTCAATGTACAAAGATGACAAAGTAATTATTTCTCCAATACTTGGTTTTTTGTTACAGCACACTAGTAGGATCAACACAATATGACTTGAAATGTCACTACTCGGCAATCGTATTAAACAGTCATAACCTATAAAAGATTTATAGATCAATTTGACTGAATAATTGATAAAATAATAACGTTGGGCATCATGTTCCTGACATACATTATCATGTCATTCTTATAATGTAGAATATTTTCTACCAGTCATAGTTCTGTTGAAAAATACACACAATATAACACTCCATTCATTTATGACAACTAACAATACAATCAAACCTGTATCAAAGGGTCACCTCTGCCACACAGAGTAAGTGGCCTCATAAGACAGGTGACCTCTTAAAAGAGGTTCAATTCATATGAAATTTTCCATGACAAGACAAGAAAAAGGTCAATTTTTAATACAGGTGACTGCTTAATAGAGATGACCTCGTGGGCAGGTTTGACTACTATCCCTAAAACAAGTCACGAATCTATGAGTTGTATATGCAGATTTCAAATGTTCAAATGGTCACTGTAGGGATGGTTAGATTGTTGCTAAATAGTCCAACACTGTGTCATGACCAACTTGATTAGGGGGCGTCGTGGACGTGTGGTAGTTGGATTCCCAACTACATGTACAAACAGTGCCTATCACAGCTAAAGTTGTGAGTTCGAATCCCGTGCATGGCGAGGTGTACTCGATACAACATTATGTGATAAAGTTTGTCGTTAACTTGCGATATGTCGGTGGTTTTCTCCGGGTACTCAGTTTTCCTCTACCAATATAACTGACCGCCACGATATAACTGAAATATTGTTGAAAGTGGCGTTAAGCACCATAAACTAACCAATCAACTTGACTACAAACTATCGGAATATTTCTAATGGATTTTAAAACCATATTGATTTAATACGTGTGTTACGGTTCATTATTTCGAATAACAATAAATATATGCTTGTTCCCGTGTTGCGAAGAAAATAACAAAGGGATGAACCAGGAACGCAACACGTGTATTTGCTTATTTAATAACATATTTTCATTAAAATTTGAAATGGTCTTAGAAATGGAAATGGATAACGCGAACACTCATGATTGTGACGAAAATATTATCGTATTTCATTCATAGTAATTAACTGTCAATCACAAACGATAGGTTATCCGCCCATTACTAGAAAATCTGATAAGTTATTTGTATTTATTTGGTATTTTTGTGACCAACGTGATTTCCATATCATATGATCAGTGCCGGATTTAGTACAAATGAGGCCCTGTGCTAGTTAAGTTATGAGGCACTGTGCTAGTTAAGTTATGAGGCCCCTTACTTGGGTCCTGAAGGAGGTAGACTCGGTAGACATACACAGGCAGTCAACTCGATCATTATGTCTGGAATCGCTCCGAAATAAAACGCCATCAAATTTAAAATTACACCACATAAGCAAAATTCATCGTTTTTGGCAGGAAGATGATCCCCTGGCCAATAGGGCCATGATGATCCCCTGGCCAATAGGGCCATGATGATCCCCTGGCCAATAGGGCCATGATGATCCCCTGGCCAATATTGCCATGATGATCCCCTGGCCAATAGTGCCATGATGATCCCCTGGCCAATAGTGCCATGTACTCAAGTACAATGGTAAATCCGGCACTGCATATGATGTTCGTGTCGCTAAAAAAAAGCAGTAACAGGACGGGTTTAACTAGTGGAACATGAACTGCTTACCCCAATTTAATAGTCACAATAGTAATATCTATTAACAAATCCAATCATAATATCTTAATCATTCCAATCATAAACATTTATAAATAATTGTCCAATTAGGAAAATAAGCTGTTTGTAAAAGCAGAGTCTTTGTATGTTCCTAACAATGTGTTTTCTTGTGTGTTGGTGATGTAGTATTATTGGTAACTATTAATATCAAATTGACTATTAGTTTTATGTAGAACTTTAGTTATGTACCAATAACGTACTTCACACTGGTGTCACTCCGTGCTGTTAATGTCTCTTTATCAATTAAACAAACATGTCAACACTTCATCTGTTGAAGAGGGACGATATTGAATAATATTTCATCAAAACATGAATTTTAATTAAAGTATTTGTGTTACTTCATCTTGAAATACAGTGAATTACTGAAGATTAGAAGAGAAAAAAAATAATCACATGTTATTCTTGACAACATAAAGAATTTAGTCCAATTTGTTGTAATAAAACTCAACAAATCCCGTTTTGGATTCATTTCCCCCTCTCACTGAATTAGATCAAAGGAGCCGGAAATTAAAACAAATCTTGATGACAAAACTGTCGGTCGGGTGTGATGTATTTGTTCATATTCCAATGGAAAATATTTTTATATTTTACATTAGGTACATGTAGCTACTAAAATGAACTTATTCACTGAAGATTATTCTAATGAAGAAAAACAAAATTCGTGCAATTGATTCTCCCTTTCTCAAATTATCTTCTGATATAATAAAAAAAAAAGTGATCTATATCGTTTCTATATCTTTAAAACTGCACATGAACTCCAAACGCACGTGTAAGCAGTACTACTATGATAGTAAATATCGCAGTCAAAAGGGAAATGGAGGTTCGTTAAATTGATTTTCCATTCTGGGGCTATTGGTAATGAATTTAGCCGTATTCCCTGCTTTATTGCTATACATTGCTGATACGGAAAAGTATGTTTCCAAACGGATTTGGTGAAATACAAAAGAGATTGGATTTGTTTGGTTAAAGGTCATATTCCGTTATCTTTGTGCATGCGCACCAGAAACCACGTCACGGTGCGATGGCAGATAATTCAGAGCACAGGTTCGGTACAACGTCGGAATATATGATTCAAATATACATGACATAAATATGAGTAGGGGTTACTTTTACAATATATTCGTAGCATGCTGAAAGAATGCAACACATTAGACGAACTCTGTTATAGCAATTGCTAATAAATAACAAGAAGATAATAAAGATGCATGCTTCCTTCTGCCAATGTCTATAAATATATGTTGGCAATTACCAACAACTGTTCACAAAATGAAAGTAGAATAACAAATAAGCTAAATATAGCATGTTTACAAACCTAATGTACAACCTGACATATAATGGGTGCACTTATGTAATTTTGCTTTGTTTAGCAAGTCTTTCTGAAATTTCCTTCTAACTTTGATCACATCTCGCGAGGACAGAACACAAAATAACAAATACACCAGAAAACAAAATGATAAAAAATGATATTGTGTTGTTTGTCCTAACTCTGGAATCTTGATACCTATGTATCCATACTACCACCTTCTTGAAGTGGCGGCACAAAGCCATGAAAGTCAGCAGTAATGTATATGTGTATTCCATTTGCACCTTTGATTTTGTCGTAGCCATTGCTACTGTTCAAATGTGTCTGGCTTTTAAGAAAGGCCTCAGTAGACCACGACAAGATGAATCACTTGACATAGACAGAGTGTAACTTTAGGATGTTAATAACTGTACCTTTTCTCGACTATACGCTAAATGAAATGAAAACAAGATTTACCGACCTACTCGCCAGAACCGCTTTGGGACTACAGATTGTTTCATCTATTTTTGAAAATATTGCTTACTCGTCAAAAGAGCCTCTGGATCCGCCCCTGGTGATATATATATATATATGTTAATATGTTACGTCTGTTTCTACGATGATCTTTCAGATGGAGTTCGGAACTGTTCCGACAGTGTTGTATTCCATATGCAGTGGAATGGCTATTATCACGAATCGGTTGACTATTACCAGGCTTCTATGTATTGTGGTTTTGCAGACATTCTGCCGATGTCGTACGTAAATATATAAATTATAGCCATTCATTATATCAGAATGGTTACACTATGGCAAGAAAGCCATTTTACAATAGAAAGAAAGAATGGAAAGTAAGTAGACTTTCTCTTTATGACTTTACGAGAAAACGAGTATGCTATTGATTTGTCCTAATCTTTTTATTGTTCTCCCATATTAGTTTCAATGATCATTAAACGTCTCCCTTCAATTTTATTACCTATAACTTCATACCAGCTAAACAAATTATATCTCTAAATGACTTGCTATACCGCATACAAAATAACCCTATCTATTTATATATATTACAGACTAGAGAAATACATCCGTTTGTCAGCAATAAAATAGTTCTGTTAGTGAAGTATTTATGAATAAAATATTGCACAACTGACTTTCATTTTGCGCATATACAAATACTGACAGATGCTTAAATAAATTGAAGACAGATTGACACGCAATTGCTGATATAAAACGATTTGGAAAGACTAGCGAAGCGAAATTAACGTTAAATATATTTAGCTGCACTAAAAATACAAATAGAAAAAGAGGGGCCATCATGGTCGTGTTCGTATGGTAGTTAGATTTACAACTACACATGCAACCATTGCCCATCACAATTCGGATCCCGCGCAGACAAGGTGTACTCGATACACCATTATGTGATAAAGTTTGTTCGTGACTTGCGAAATGTCGATGGTTTTCTCCGGGTACTCCGGTTTCCTCCAGCAATAAAACTGACCGCAACGATATAACTGAAATATTGTTGAAAGTGGCGTTAAACACCATAACCCTAACCCCTAACCCATATACAAAAATGTACATATAAATATACCAACGGCATTACAAGCAGTAAGCAATGTTGGTCAACAATCTAAATGCATTAGACATGTGAATATTAAAACACATCCAAAATACAAGTATGTTAATTGAAACAGAAGAGAGGATGATTGATTGGTGTTTGATGCTAACTAAAGCAGTATTTCAGTTATATCGTGGTGTGAACAAATTATATATCAACATAAGACACCTATAATACCCTTAGAACAGAAGAGAGGATGATTGATTGGTGTTTGATGCTAACTAAAGCAGTATTTCAGTTATATCGTGGTGTGAACATAAGACACC
>MJUT01041126.1:643900-661815 GCA_002080005.1 Gigantidas platifrons | reverse complement strand
TGCTAACTAAAGCAGTATTTCAGTTATATCGTGGTGTGAACATAAGACACCCATAATACCCTTAGAACAGAAGAGAGGATGATTGATTGATGATTGATGCTAACTAAAGCAGTATTTCAGTTATATCGTGGTGTGAACATAAAACACCTATAATACCCTTAGAACAGAAGAGAGGATGATTGATTGGTGTTTGACGCTAACTAAAGCAGTATTTCAGTTATATCGTGGTGTGAACAAATTTTATATCAACATAAGACACCCATAATACCCTTAGAACAGAAGAGAGGATGATTGATTGATTGATTGATTGATTGATTGATTGATTGATTGATTGATTGATTGATTGGTTGATTGATTGATTGATTGACGCTAACTAAAGCAGTATTTCAGTTATATCGTGGTGTGAACATAAAACACCTATAATACCCTTAGAACAGAAGAGAGGATGATTGATTGATTGATTGATTGATTGATTGATTGATTGATGTTTGACGCCAACTAAATCATTATTTCAGCTATATCGTGACATGAACAAATTTTATATGAACAGAAGAGAGGATGAGTACATTCGAAAATGAATGTTGAAAGTTAACCTCATGTTTATGAATTAAGAGGCCTACTAATAGATAAGAAGGTAGGATCTGCTGTATGTACACCATACCACTGATGATACTGATAAATTCGCTCGTATTCAAACTTGTACGTATATATTGTTATCTAATTTGGTACACACCACGCGTGTCTGGAATAACCTTCATCATGTAATGTTCATAATGAAAGAATTACAACACCAAGTCTTCGGAAGCAAGAAAACCAAATGGCCTAAACCGTAATATCCCGATACTAAGCTAGATGTGCTTACAGTAAAAATGGCACATAATCTTACGCAATAAAAAATGTAATATTTGATTGGTTAACGTACATTAATGTTAACATTCGATGATAATGTAAACAGCAAATACTTCCTTCTTGTCCTAAATGACGGGAAATGGCAAAATATGCAATACTATATCTACATGGTGATGTTATTGACTCGTTTCTCGTTAAACACGGAACATGAAGGAGAAATTATTGTAGAATTACTGCTGTCAAAATGGTTCAATAGAACGCGATGAGTAATTACTATTTCTCACGAATTTTGAAAAGGTTATAAAGCATTGTGTCTTTGGCCATTTCATATGATATTCATGTCCCTTATATCACGGACAGTTTCATTTAGCTAAAACATATTTGCTGGTATATAAATAAACCATATTGACAGATAATAACCTCAAACTAAGATTTATGATATTAAAAATGACCTTTGAACTTGGCATATATTGATATAGTTGTTAAAGTCATATTTGGATATCTAAAAATATGAGATCAATATAATGTACTTATTGAGTACAATCAAAAGGTCATGGAATTCTTATCATCAATATCATGGCAAGAGTATATACAATGGATATTTGTTCGCGGAAAAAGTATTAAGTTGATCGAATAAGAAGAGTTTGAAGATACTAAAGGGGTCGTCAGAATCCGTAAAATACAGAAAGGACAGACAACACAATGACCAAAAGGACAAACAACGATCTACAAAACACGACACAGAATACTAAAGATTGAACAACATGAACCCCAACTAAAAACCGAGTGTGACCTCAGGTGCTCCGTAAGGGTCACCAGTTCCTGCTCCACTAGTGCTTTATACTCTAAAGACCAATTGAATTGGACATTAGCACAATGCAATGTATTAAATGATAAGCTACTGGAAAAACTAACCAAATGAGAAGATAACGATATGTTTGGCTGCGGTATATCAGAAATTTTAACATGACGTCCTTCTTTCGCTTTGTGAATAAACGAGCGATTTATCGATTGGGTATAATCTCATTACGCCAGTGCATGTGACTGACTTTCCCATCGTAAATGTACATGTTGATGAATTATCGTTTGCTCGAATTTGGCAGCATAAATTGTGTGCGACATTGTCTGCAAACGTAAAGATAAATTACCATCTTCCGATCAAAGTATACTACCGTATTTGTACTCTTAGACATATCAGAATCGAAATGATATTGCTTCCATGATTTATTTCTTAAATAGAAAACATAAGTAAATAATAGGGGGTAGGTGCAAGAAAAAAAGACATTACAATAGTCAAAAGAAACAAGACAAAAAAGGACAAACAATTATCTACAAAACACTACACAGAAAACTAATGATTGAGCAACACAAACCTCACTAAAACCAGGGGTAAACTCAGTTGCTACTCGCTATTTTAATACTAAAAGGCTACATGTAGTTTTAGCTTACATGAAGGCATACCCAAAATCAGACTAGACTACAATGTGGCGGATAAGTTATTGATGGAAACACTACAATAAAGACACAATCCATTACTCCCTCATCAACAGTTATATATGAAGCCGCCATAGTGCTTGACAACAAACCAATTATTTCCCAAATCAACAATTATTCATTAAGTAAAAATATTGCCTATTATTTGCTCTGCTTTAAATAGCAGCAGACTAATTATAAGTGTTTGCACTGTTTGACATTCTCAAGGTCAGAATTGTTTTGGAAAGCTAACTAACGCGTCGATCGTACTAAGTGTGATATCTACATGTTTAGTCCACTAAAGTTAGAAAATAATATATCAGATACACTGTAATCACAACAATAACACAACGATATTATAAAATGTCCACAATTCATTCCTGGATTCCTGAGTATTTGGTGCCTATATTACAGTTAATAGAAGAAGGAAAGCAGAGCAACATGATAAAAACTACTAACAAAAGAAAACCATGAATCTCTATTCAGTGTCACAATGTGTGTTAATCCACCTTTCACGAAGCCTTTTCCACGAACTTCTGAAATTTCGGAATTCTTCATTCTTCTAAATCATAATAGTAAATATATTATGTACATGACCATACTCAATTACAACAGAGTACTGTTATGTAATTTTAGGAAGAAACTGTATGGATTTAGCACGCATGGCAAAATATCTAACAGATACTTGCATAAAATACCTGCATTTGTTTTTTTTTCGTTTTTTTTTATAATTATTTATAATGTTCTTGTCTAAGAACTCGTGATTTCATATTATATATGGAACATGCCATATGTATTCGTGGTTTTCTGCTTAATATAGCGAATCCACTTTCTCTTAAAATAACAACTTCTGAGTCAACACTACAGGACATATATTAGGATAGAAGTTTTAGAGATTTGAATGATGTCATTAATATCTTCTGTCAGAATGACCCAATTCTACTTTCGTCTTTTCCAAGAGATTTTATTTAGAAATTTAGAGCCAGTCTTTGTTCAAATAATTAAATTTTTGGACTGTTAATGTGGGACATTATGGTGAAGATGGTGTTTTATTATACTCAATACTATGCTTGTTAGCTAATGATACAGCCAGTTTTATTACTTTTATGTCATGGATTCAGAAACGTTATTTCACCTATTTCAATCAGACACTTATTGTTCGCGAGTACCAAACTAGACAGAAGTAAACGGATTACATGAATTAGAATCATTGTTTGTACGAAAATGGGTCAAATAAAAAAATAACAATTGTTGCAATTTGCAATCTGCTTTATTAGACCGTATGTTGATTCATTATTATCTAGAGAAATTATCGTGTAAATTGTTATTTATCGCATTCATTTGTTATTGTTGCAATGATATATGCTTAAACTAATGAAACCAGATCGACCCAATCTACTTTTTGCTGCTTTCCAATGATACATAAACACCTTTTCGTTGCATTATATTTGGGCATTTTTTATATTCATTATCGCTTCTTTAAAAAGCAAAATAACACGTAATTTATATACATGTATGTTATTTTTCTTTATGAACAATCGTCTACAAATTAAGGCATGGTTCAATTTGTCAATCCAACGTTTTGTCGATGTTCAGCGAATTGTTCCTGGAAACTTGATAAGTAATATATATCTTGAATGAACTAAATGGCTACCTGCTATTTAACTGCATGTTGTATCATATGCATATATATTGCTATCAATAATGATAATAATGGAAGCTAAATATCACAAGTATCGCCTAATTATCATCTGTTGTTGAACCATAATGTACCACCTAACTATAATCTGTTCTACGATTACAGAGGTACAAACCCGAACAACGTCTAAATACCACATGTTGCGCAATACAGAGGTACAATCAATAAAACACAATCAACGCAAATAACATATATTAAGAAACTACTGTTGTTTTATCATTGTCATCGATTATTCGAAAATAATGGCTAGAATGAGAGGCACAACCCAGAGGGGGAGACAAATCTCGTGACATCATGTACTCTGACATAGTACACCGTAACTTCCACACTACGAAAGTGACAGCAAGCTGTTGATTTAGAATGTATGGCAAAGAACTTAAAATATACATGTGATATCGCCATCGGTGAACATTAGGTACATATCAACCTCACTACCATAACATCGCAACCCCGACAATTCCTATTTTAATTGACTTGAAATATCTATGTAACGATTATCATACATTAAGTATAGTAAATAGATAATTACGTTTGCTGTTCTACTTATTGTTAAGTAGGTAAACACATATTACGAGGAGGAACAAGTGCAGAAATGTTAACTAAGAAGAGTTTGAAGATATCAAAGGAGTAATCAGAATCTGTATATCGAACATACAACACAATGGCCGAAAGAAAAAGTACAAAAGGACAAACAACGATTTACAAGACATACATATCAAATTAAAGATCGAGCAACACGAACCCCACTAACTTTGAAGCAACAGGTTACAGTCTATGATGAAATTTCGTATTTTTTACCTAAGAGCGGTAAGGTTTCTCTAACTATTTCAGCCATATTTGTTTTCTCTCAAAAATCAAATAGTGCTTACAGATACAACAAACCAATTATTAAAACAGAAGGTTAGACATATTCATGTATCCTTCATATGGCTATACATTATTTGTTTTCTCATTTAATGATTATTCATGTTGTTTGTGTTTAATCTCGTAGTGTCTGAGAATTTCTAATATTACCACGTACAGTCCCAGCATGATCACCATAGTTAAACTAATAATAGTACCAACCCAAGTTCATTCATGTTCAGTCTCGCAGTGTGCACTTCCTGAAACGTTTATTTTACCAATGTTCTTTCGTACGTACTAATTAAGATGTCTACGTTTGTATCGATTTAGTCACAAAGCAGTAACTACAGTGACGGCCATTGTGGATGTCCGATCAACACAAAATGTAAGCTTTGTAGATCACCATTCAGGTGATTATGACAAAACATTCTTTCGTCCAGGAAAAGTCGTGCTAAACGTTTTCCATATAGTGTCCTACATCTTTTTTTTTTAATCTTAAATTTCCAAACTATTGCTTAATCTAACGTCTAATAATTTTCAATTCAGAGTAGATAAAATTACTTAGATTGGAATTGTATATGTCTAGTTGCTTGATCAGCGAGATTTATGACTATTTAAAGTGACATAAAAATGAAAATTTAACTAAATGTTACAGCTTTATTCCATTAACATTCTTCTCTCTTGTTATTGATTTCTCAGAGGTTCAGGTCATGCAACATTTGACGAAGTAATACCGTGCTGCTAATATATGTTGTACAACTGTATTCTGTTTTGTTTTATTGTGTTTTGACTCTTTAATCCCTTATCGTTGAATGTTCTGCCTTGTGTTTAATTGCCCAAATTCAATTTAACACTACATACAATATGTTTTTGAGATAAAAATGTCAAAAGTAATAATAATTAATGAGTTATAGAGATAATTTAGAAAAAAAATAACTTACTAAAAAATAATTACAAATCTTCAAAATCACTTATTATGAGATTTCTCATTAAAGTAATGCTTCTCTGTTATTGCGCTTTTGTCTGTTAATGCTTTTGATTATACATGTCAAATATCAAATAGAAATAAAAATATATTATCTGTAGATAAATCTAGCAGTATTTAATGAAAAAAAATAGCTTAAAATCCTTACTGAGTTATTATCTGTAGATAAATCTAGCAGTATTTAATGGAAAAAAAATAGCTTAAAATCCTTACTGAGTTAAATAATCAGTCATCACAGAAACTTTAGAAACTTTAGCTAAGACCACACATAATGGTAATAAAAGTAACAACATACTTACAAAGTCAGAGACAACAAAGATGAAGCTAAACATCAAAACGTCAATAAGTGATAATTATCTACTTAAAAAAGAATGGATCTTTAACGAAACCATATGAATACGTAATCAACGGTCAATATCATAGCAAAAATGTATATTGTGTGATAAAGTGCATCATAAATATAAGAAAACCATAATAATATATATAGGTAATCATGGACGATGATATTAGATGTCACATCTTCAAAGTACAAATTTTGCAAACAAAGATCTCGTTATGTTTTAATTAAGAACATCATCATCATAAAATATTCAACTCCTAATACGTTCTGTGATATCCTATACATAAACAAAACCAATTCCTTCAGATACTTACAAATACACGAAAAAATTGCCAATTCTAAATGTTCACGATAATATAAAGACCAAGTTGCATCGTCTGTCAAATGGCATATTATCACGTTTGATCTTAATACAAATATGTCAGTCAAATGTCTAAATAGTACGTGAGGATTTCAGATTGGGTTGGTGTATAGTTTGGGTTGGTTTGGTTTATGGTGCTTAACGCCACTTTCAACAATATTTCAGTTATATCGTGGTGGTCAGTTTTATTGGTGAAGGAAACCGGGAGTACCAGGTGAAAACCGACCTCGTTGGTGTATGTGATTTGTGCTTCACTGAAATGCTATGAAGTACATTCAATTAAAATATCGATAAGGTTATCAATACTTATACTAAAAAAACAACAAACAAACAAACAAACAAACAAACAAACAAGAAGTCTATGTCCTTAGCTATATAGTCGAGATCTAGAAAATATATACAGCGAAAACAAAATATTATCAATCATCAAATTTACTTTTTATTGTATAACTCTTGTATGCTATGAATGCCATTTGAATACATTGTGGAAGTGTTGTCATTTATATGCACACATAGTGACATGGCTTATAAAATAAGAATAAAGGCAACTAATTAAGTTTTGCAAAGAGGACAAGGTGACAATCCAATGACAAAACATTGACCTCTGATTTCAGATCACTATTTGTTTCTTATTGCAACTGACCACCCAGCCAGAATATCTATATTAGTAAGGGGATCGATTGTTGGAAATAAAATAAATGAAAGAAGTGCGAATGTTGTTCAACATTATCAAAGCAATAAGACGCTGTTATGATACTTTAATGCTAGTGGAGACAATCCGGTAAGAAGAGATGTGAGAGAAAAAAAACAGACATAAAAGCAGAAAAATGTAGACAATTGAGTTTAAGACTAGGTCTTAGCACCGTACCATTTCCGAGTGATCTAATTGTAAGGTTTTGTAGTACTTCATGTTGCTCAACCACTTGTTCTTCTGTTGTGTTTTACTTGTCTTGTTGTTGTTGTTGTATTCTGATCGTCCCTTTATTCCAAAATGCATTTTGTCTTGAGTATACTCTTATTTGATCATGTACATCTTTAAACTAGGTAACCATGGCAATATAACTTTGGAGGCAGATACAAGTGAACGATAATACTGTCACTTGCACCGTAGCATTGACTACCAGATTTAGTTGTGGGGTGGGGGACACTACATAATGTAAATAAGCACCTAGTAAACATATTCACTACCCCACAAATCGAGCACACCTCACGGTCAGCTAAGTACCGAACATATACCTTATTATTGAAATCAGAAAATAGTGATTAGAAAATTAATCAATTTAAAACCAAGGCCATTTTGCTCATGTGTGACTCATACGCGAGCGAATCTTGAAAAACATATGGTGGAAACGTGTAAAACCCACAAGACAAAGAAAAAAAATAATATCCAGATTTCTTGTTCTCAGTTTTATCACCAGGGATGATATCAGTATTTGAACAGCTTGCAGACGAAGGTGATCACATTCAAACTTTTATGTAAGGTATAACTAACTACAAGTTGGTATGGACTACTTTACACGACGGTTCCACCAGTGGCACATATACTGCCTACCATTCCGGAGCACCTGGGTTCACATCAGGTTTTTTTTATTGGGGTTCGTGTTGTTCAATCTGTAGTTTTCTATGTAGTGTTTTGTAGATCACTTTTTGTTGTTTTGTCATTTTTATTTAGCCCATTGTCCTGTCTGGCCTTTTGCAAAAAAAATAATTATGGATTCCGATTGCCCCTTTGGTATCTTCAAACTTTTCTTATAGTATATGGTTACATACATACACTTCCGGTTATTTTGTACGAATTCTGGTCTTTATAATAACTTTAACTTAGTTGTATCTTGTACCTACATAATGATGTTGTATTGTACCTGACCTGTCTCGTACTTTCACCTATTATTCATTGACATGGGGAATCATATTTTCTTATTGATATTTTGTCAGTAATTGTATTAGAATCATAATAATGGTCATTACAGGAAACGATTTAATAATTTAATTTGGAGAGTAGGAGTTTGAATGCCATCAATAATATCTTAAAGAGATACAATAATAGAGACTAATTCTACTTCCGATTCGAAGAAATCTAAAAGCTAAATTGTAATCAGAAATGTATACAATCATGTTGCGTGCAATTAAAATAAATAATTCAATTTTAGAACTAGTATACACGGGGAGTGATTATAATATATCAATTACTACAGAGTAGTCAGGTTAATTAGTTCTGTGGTTTCCATATTTTAATTAGACGCATATTGAAAATTACAAAGCAAAAAATAAACAGCACATAACAGATTACGAAATATGAAAACAATTTTTTTTAGGGATATTCGTTTGGTTTGATAGCACATTATATCAGATCGTCTTGATTACATAGCGCAATAATGTAAGCGGTATTGTTTGTTATTGGTTAACAGCAATGTTGGTTTTTGGTCAGCGGTATTGTTTGTTATTGGGTAACAGCAATGTTGGTTTTTGGTCAGCGGTATTGTTTGTTATTGGGTAACAGTAATGTTGGTTTTTGGTTAGCGGTTTTGTTTGTTATTGGAAAACAGCAATGTTGCTGAGCTAAAGTAAATTAAACTCGCGGTTTGTTTTCTTCGAGAAATGCATTTGCTGGAGATTTCAAGTCTGAATATTGTTTTCTAGAGCAATCCGAACAAGACACTCAGATAATTCAGTACATGATTGTAAATATCACATAGTATTATCTTTGACAATTCAATAGTCGAAAAAAAGTGATTGTCATCATTTGCTACCAAAATATATTGCATTCTTCTCTAACAATTCAAACACCTAGGTCTTGGTCTGGGTCCGTGCAACACTTCTAATATTATTTCAGTTACACCGTGGCAGTCAGTTTTATTGGCGGAGGAAACCGGAGTACCTGAAGAAAGCCACCGGCCTGACGCAAGTCACTGATAAGTTTATCACATAATGTTGCATCGAGTACACCCGCCATCCAATTGTATGAAGAAATCTATGAATGTCACTTATAGCTAATCATCTACCTAAGTTCTAGTGTAAGAATTTATACACACATGGAGATATAAGTGCAAAAATGTAATCATGTCAGTGCATATCTACAACTAAAGTACACAAATAAATACATTTGTCAGTTTTCTGATTTTAAATTGACTTGCAAATACTTTCATTTTCAAATGTCTGATAATTTTCACTCTAAAAGTAAAATGTTTATACGGAAAGATAAATTGTTTGATTCGTTTGATCAGAGAGATCTATGATTGCTCAATGTTACATCAAGATGAAATATTTGATAGATGGTACAGCTGCCAATCATTGAATCTCTTATTTTTAGTTGGTCAGACATGCATGCCATATATATTTGAATAAAGTTAGTTATTAATTGAAAAGAACTTAAGAAGTAGTTACCTCGTTCTCAAAATAACATCTAAGGCTATTTGACATTACTAATTTTCAATATGATATAAAGAAACCTACGTAAGTATATTAAGTATTCATTTATCAAAGACATCGATCCATCATCGTACATGATGTAGCATGCATCGAGATTTGCACCTACTACACAGCTATTTTACTGAAAACATTCTGAGAACCAACAAAGGTGAAGATAAACGTCAAAGCGTCATTTCTGTCAACTGCAAATTTTTAAAGGAAGACGTGGAAAGACAAGGTTAACGTTCAATGCATTACAATATAGAAACATAATTAATGTCTGCTTTAGAAATTATTCCATGTTTTATGATGTCAATAAATATTAATGAACAAAATATTGCATAAAGTTCAATAGATGATAGTTGTTAGATACAAGTCTTATTGTCCAATGACTTTCTTATTTTGCTTTGTATCCTAGATTTATATTATTAAAGATTATTAGTTTTGGAATGCACTGTATGTATTCCAGATGGTTACTAGCAAGTTCACATATTTTACTTTTTTGCCACTATCATAATAAACCCTGGATTTCTAATAAAAATACAAAGCAAATTCTTCATTAGTATAATTCATAGCCCGAGTTCATTATTAAAGTAACATGATCTGATGCAGAAAGGTCTGATAAATTTGTATGCATAATAATTGAATACTATTTTAGATGCTGTTGAGAATATCTGACTGCTTTCCTATAAACATATAATTGACATGGCGACTATCCAATATGACTTGCGCCACGATATAGCTGACATATTGCTAAAGTTGGAGTTATACACCAATCAATCAATCAATCAATCAATCAATCAATATGACTTAGTGAGAAAAATTATATAGAATAGAATGAAATAAAACTATAGATATCTAATTTAGACATGTTTCTATAAATAACCTTCATCAGGTATGCTTAAAGCTACGGAACTGGAAAGCCAAATATTATATCATTGACTGCATTTTAATTGTGATTGAACTCATTTTTTTGTTTGTTTCCTTTTTATATTTCCAAGGCCTTTGTAATTCCCCTCGCCTTTACATTTGATCACATATTGATTCTCAAGATATTAACCTCCGAGTCAGACAATTTAAATTATTTTATAATTTAGATATTTTCTCTTAAAACATTCTACATGTCTGTTATGATTGCAGTCGTACATAGAAATATAACAGAAATACTGTTCGCTTGATGTCAAACAACAGCAAATCAAAAGTCAATTTAATATAGACTCCTACGTTTCTATGGATTAAATTCTAGACAATGTCTTTCTCGAATATTTTGGCATTCTTTCGGTAGGAGAAGAAATTACCGCCTCTGTTTTTTCTTTGTACCTCTAAAAATGGTATGCTTGACATTTTGATTGACAACATATTTGCTATGTTTGGTCGATGTGTTTTTCAACAGACAGTCGGCATTCATATGGATACCAATTGTGATCCTCATCTCGCCGACTTGTTTCATTTTTGGTATGAATCAAACATCATGCCGTGGCTGCTCAATGAAAACGGAAAGACGCTATATAGAATATGTCATTTCAAAACGGAAAGACGCTATATAGAATATGTCATTTCAATACGGAAAGACGCTATGTAGAATATGTCATTTCAATACGGAAAGACGCTATATAGAATATGTCATTTCAAAACGGAAAGACGCTATATAGAATATGTCATTTCAATAAATGATTGAAAATTGGAGACTATGTTGAACTCATCAATTTAACTGAACTTGAAGAAAAGGATACCACAGATACAGTTAAGTCTGTTTCATAATTTGACATACATCTAGAAATTGACAGGGTCTGGTTGGAGAGATTTCATTTTGCCCATTATGAACTTTCCTTTTATATATAGCAACACATGTATATGTATCCTACATATCTCAGCTGATATAATATTCCAGAACTTGTGTTTGTTATCTGACTTTCCATGATAGAGAATTGCTGCTAAGTAGGAATTGACAGAACCAATGGTTCATTGTGGTAAAGTATTACAGTCGCCATAGTCACTTAGTTGACAGTAATGGAATGTTACATGATGTAACAGATGATCACGGATATGTTCCGTTTGTCGTAGTCACAGCCCCGTCCTTCCTTCCTCGTTCATGTTTTATCACGGACTATGACTTATCGGATTTTTAACATGTTGACGGTTGTCCCTTGCCGAGCAGCCGAGTTAACTCTTGCTTGTTTGTGGGGTTCGTGTTGCTCAATCGTTAGTTTTCTGTTTAGTATTTTGCAGACCATTGTTGTCATTTGTCTTTGTGTTTCAATTTTTGTGTTTCCATCTTCAATTTATGGCTCTTGATATTTTAAACTTTTATTATACACATGCCGGAACAATAAACCTTACATGGCAGGTGCTTAATTGAACCTCTTTCAAAATTTCTTAATTGCATACTCTTACTCAACAACAAGTGTCATTCAACAGATGTGGATTAAACAAATATTTACTTCATGAAATCACCAACCATGTAATTATGCAATATCATGGAAGCCTTTGTTTAATTCATCAACTCTACGCTATTGCAGTATATAGCAGATNCCCCCCCCCCCCCAAGAAATTTGAATCGCTAATTATATTTATTTAAAAGCGAGTAGAGAAAATATCCATTTCATTCTAGACATAATGAGTCCCAAAATAATTATGCTGTAAATAATATTGTTTTACGCTTAATATAATATTTTTTTTCTTTGGAAAATTTTTTTCTCAAGATAATCGGCTTCCTATAAGAATTATTCGAATATACTATAGGAATGGTTATAATATAAACTATGAATTGTCTTCATTTGGATTTAAGAATAAAGATTTATAGTCAGTGCCTTGAATGGCCAAGTAATTATAACCTTCCAGTGCGCTTAATCTTATTTTGTATGCGACTTCCTTATATACGAGCTTTTTTACTCGTGTTTCTCAGTGTCTAACAATGACCTAATATATATTTGTCAGTTGTCATAATTTGTTACTGTGATAATAACAGCTTAAGATCAATCAACATCAACAGCGAGATGTTCTATCATATAGGTTCGTAATGAAATTCAATAATTGGTATATCTACATTTATGCCTGATTATCACGTACAATTATTGAAATGTCTGTTCAAAGAGATTGTATATTTCATCTATATCTTGTCTCGTTGGATAAGAATATCATCTTCCAAGTTCAACTAGGATAAATTGATGGTTGTATATAATATGAACATAATAGTCACGTTCCGTTAATAGTACAAGCATTGTGTTGAATGTCCTTCCTCGATTTGCGGGTTCTGATTATCCCTTTGGTATCTTAGATTTGCGGGTTCTGATTACCCCTTTGGTATCTTAGATTTGCGGGTTCTGATTACCCCTTTGGTATCTTCAAACTCTTCTTAAAATAGTTGTTATAACGAGGATTTCAAATATTTGTCTGTCCCGTGTTGTTTGAGATATAATATCGTTCAATTATATCAATGACTGCATCGGTAATGTAATGCTTACCGTGTTCGCCTCAAGTGCTGTAGATCTTTGTTTCGAGTACGATCGGGTCAATCCAAAGACTATAAGATTGGTATTTGTTGCTTCTTCGTTCACCACGTAGCACTAATGAGTAATGAAAATCCAACTAAGCACGTTGGCTAGTACAAAGCGGACATCATCATCGCATTAAATGTTACTTGTTTTCGCCATATCGCTGAAAAAATTCTCATTTGGTGGTAAAAAGCAATCACGCACTCATTCAATTCTAACTCCAACTGTCACCTAGAATGTAACCTGCGACGTATTTTAACTATTCATTTCGTAGTGATTTTTTGACTCCATGTTGTGTCTGGATTATAGTGTCGCAATTGTCTGTTTCGTAACCGGGTTGATTTGATCTCTTACCCTTTGTACTTCGGTTCAACTGTGTTATTAATTATTTATTTTCAATCTTCTTATTTATGTCAATCATTCATTGTTTTGTGAACAAATATGGCTAATAAAAAGATAATTAAGTATAGGGAATTGAAACACACATTCTAACTGTAAATGAGAAGGTTAATAGATTTTCTCCTCCAGAGAGTCAGAGTTAATCAGATAATATTTTTTATGGACAACGGCAAGTATTCATTATATTGTACTAATTACAAGGAAATAATCAGGAAAGATGGTAGACAGAGGTCATATACTAAGGTATATAGATAATAAATATCACATCAAATCATAAATCGGTCAGAAATCTGAAAATCGATAAAGTAAACAAATTATCGCATCATATCAAACATTCAAAGACAATAATGATAGCGAAAACAATCATCTTAGACTCTTTTATCAAAATATTTATGGGCGAATACGTGATTTACATTTTGTCAAACAGTAGCCTATATGGGTAGGTTGGCTAATTTTGTTCAGGGATCTCTTTATTGGAATAAGATGTTCAATAGACTGTATAGTCGCAAACCTTGGTAGCTAAGTGACAAATGCAACACGAAGAGGAGCGATGATCACAACATAAGAAGCAGACATTGCTGAAAGTCTAATCGCACTTAAAGATACCGTTTCTTCTTGTGGTGTATGATCTATATACAAAAGTATAACAGTCAAAGTTAAGAAATACCACAACAAAACAAGACCACCACCTCTAAATACTACATACAAAACTGGTGCTATTGAACCAGTTCCATGGTATCCCATATTCTCTTTCAAATTATTTCTGTGTTTAAAATGAAAATAAAGGAAATGCATTTGTTATCTATACCATCTATTACATACTTACTTCTTGTGTCTATATAAGTTTCTGATACTATCCGAATGAAAGGATTTTCTGTGTGCAGATGGAAGTATGGTCCTGTGTAGTGTTTCCGGAAGCTAACTGTCAAATTGTGTTGTAATAAAAGCTGCGAAATAAATGAAAATTGATTTAATCATGAGCAAATAAAAGAAAGAAAATAAGCCATTAACATTTTGTTGTAAGTTTTCCCTCATTCATTTTCCCACTTTAAATTCTTAAGTTTATCAATCAATCAATCAATCAATCAACTTTACTAACTACCTATGCCAGTATCGGACGAGGATATTCATATATTCTTTCACTCCATTCTATCAACATTAAATATGAATAGAAAGGCAATTTACATGATAAAGAAATAAATCTAATAAAAATACTACCGGTAATTTGTTGAAAAACTGTGATATATGAAATAGAATGAGCATCTAAAAACAATAGAATACGGCTAACGTCACATTTATTGCTGGGTGTATCTCAGCGCAATTTCAAATGTTGATCAATGTAATTTTAAATGTTGATCAATGGATCTCAATGTAATTTCAAATGTTGATCAATGTATCTCAATGTAATTTTAAATGTTGATCAATGTATCTCAATCTAATTTCAAATGTTGATCAATGTATCTCAATGTAATTTCAAATGTTGATCAATGTATCTCAATGTAATTTTAAACGTTGATCAATGTATCTCAATGCAATTTCAAATTTTGATCTATGTATCTCAATACAATATCAAATGTAAGTTACTAGGTACTATGCATACAAGCTATGAATTTCAAATACTTTCATAATATTCTTTATGCATGTACACATCGGACATTTATCTTGCAATGGAAGATAGAGTAGAGGATTAAAATGATAAAATTATTCTTGCATCTGAAACATGTATACAGGCAATACAGTCACGAAAATTTCTAAATTGTCGACTTATCCATGTTAACGTTCATGTGACGTCAGTGTAGTTATTTGGCATCTCAGTACGAATAATGTATTTATTGTACAGACGTAGATCCTATTTAGAAACAGGTTCTAGCGAATCAACTGGCACATGATCGAAGTTATTTAAGCAGACAAGTCACGTGGTAAAAAAAAAATTGACACTCCAAAAATCAAGATTATATTGAAATTGTATTGAAATAGATTGCATTTAAGTCGTGATATATATTAATTTGATTCTTTAAGTACTGATATAGAGCATTCAGAAACGTTGACCGATGATGCTAGAAATTGACATTCTTCATTTTAACATACTGTCAATGAGATATAGATACAGCTAAAGCAATACAGCCTAGGATAGCGTATGTAATTATACACAGGAAGGGAAACACACTTTAGCTGACAAATGTCTGGAACAGCTTAATCATTTCATTACCACAGTGTCAATGGTCGGTATTGTTTTATCGTGTCAATTACAATTGAGTATCATAAGTTGGTGCTCGGCGGAAGGATATTGAAACTTTTCTACAGAACGGAAATTATAAAAATATGTATCCAAATAAGTGTCTAAAGTTCAACAGAAACAAATACAGTTCGATAGTCCACGTCTTATAATTAGCTTTGTCCAGCAATTGTATAAATAAATTAAACGAGAAATGAGTCCTTCAAACATAAACCATAGAACAGCAATAAAAGCCCTGTTCCTTTACTTTAATATGTGTCTACGTGTAATTTTGGATAGTCATGTTCAATTACATCCATATCGATAACTCTTAAATATTATTTTATTGTTAAAGAATACAGCACATTCATACAGTCGTCTAACAATTCTAAGTAGCATGATCAAGAATCAGACACGGAAACAAGCTAAATGTTAGATAAGTCAATCACTTATTAAATACGGTAAAATTTGTATTCAACGATCACCTCCGTCACAAAGGAAAAATGACCACATACGAAAAGTGACCACCTATTTAAGCAGATGACAGTTAAGTCTAGTTTGGATATAATGCAGAATAAGAAAGAGCCAATTAAAAAAAAAAATTTGTATGCAGCAATAACTATATTCAAAGGTAAACAAACAATTAAGAAAAACACCACTTATGTCATATATGTCAACGACTAATGTGCGATATGTCAACTGGTCACATAACTATAATGTTCACGTCTAGACTTGTATGATTTTATTACTTGATGGCTGAGTATTATATGATATACTTCTATGCAAGTTCACGAACATATCAGTATCTATAAATTCATCGATACTTTTAGAAGCTGAAACCATGATCACTTGATATTGAAATACGATTATATGATTTATATATAAACGTCACATTTGACGTTGTGAGATCGGTCAATTCAAACTACGAAGACGACAAGCAAGCGGAGTGTAATTTACGAGGACGGAATTGAGTTTTTGAATTTGTCCACTTGAACAACATAATAAATAAACGCTAGAAAAAACCAAATGGGCAATCAAGAATTGACAGTGCATAGAGACTCACAGCAATGAACACACAAGACATGGATGAAGACCAAAAACAAAAGAAAAAAGAAAAAAAGAAAGATGAGCTTCATGGAGCACTCCAGAAAACTTGGGTGAACCCAGGTGCTCGCGAAGGGTAAGCACTTCCTGCCTCTTATAAGACACCCGCCATGTTACTCATATAGTCAAGACGTGGTGAACACCACAAATACAAATAACATAAATTAGATATGGAAAATTCCCTAACCAATCAATGTTTCAAATCATACGGTTATCACAAATTCTATTAGTAACGTTATTATCCGATCATGTTGACAATAAAAAAGACAAATGCCAACAGTTTAAAGGATGTATGGTACTGTGTTACCTGACAACACACAGTACTCCTGTATGGTACTTTGTTACCTCACAACACACAGTACTCCTGTATGGTACTTTGTTACCTCACAACACACAGTACTCCTGTATGGTACTTTGTTACCTCACAACACACAGTACTCCTGTATGGTACTTTGTTACCTCACAACACACAGTACTCCTGTATGGTACTTTGTTACCTCACAACACACAGTACTCCTGTATGGTACTTTGTTACCTCACAACACACAGTACTCCTGTATGGTACTGTGTTACCTCACAACACACAGTACTCCTGTATGGTACTGTGTTACCTCACAACACACAGTACTCCTGTATGGTACTTTGTTACCTCACAACACACAGTACTCCTGTATGGTACTTTGTTACCTCACAACACACAGTACTCCTGTATGGTACTTTGTTACCTCACAACACACAGTACTCC
>MJUT01041126.1:612809-632181 GCA_002080005.1 Gigantidas platifrons | reverse complement strand
TACAATTAACGTATATTTCTTTCTGGCTTACAATTAACGTATATTTCTTTCTGGCTTACAATTAACGTATATTTCTTTCTGGCTTACAATTAACGTATATTTCTTTCTGGCTTACAATTAACGTATATTTCTTTCTGGCTTACATTTAACGTATATTTCTTTCTGGCTTACATTTAACGTATATTTCTTTCTGGCTTACAATTAACGTATATTTCTTTCTATGTCTTTTAGTTTAAAAAGGGGACTCATCTTTTTGGAATCCATATTTATGATTATCATATTTCATAATTTCCTCGATATAGTGTTGCTACTAACAAGGAAGCTACTGAAACATTGATGCCTGCCCTAGTGGTTAAGTTGAATTCATCACTTCAAAAGGTTTACGGTCGCCACCATGGTTTGGATAACCGCTACGGAATATCTGAGTTACAAATGATCTCTGATATCTTCAGCTTGTCGTAATCATAATCCCATATTTTCCTCATTCGTGACTTATCACCGGTTTTGTAACTAGAGTAACATGACGGGTGCCACTAGTGGAACAGGTACTACCAACCCTTCCGGCGCACCTGAGTTTATCCCCGGTTTTCACTGGGCTTCGCGTTGCTCGATCTTTAGTTTTCTTCAAATTTTCAAACTCTTTTACATGTGTTTTGTTTTATATATTGATTTGAGTTGCAAATGTTCATGTTGTTTTTAGTCACCTGATCTGTTTTATTTGTTTCTAATAGAAATAAATACAATGAAACTTATAAGTGAAATACAATGAAACATACAAGTGGAATACAATGAAACATAAGTGGAATACAATGAAACATATAAGTGGAATACAATGAAACATATAAGTAGAATACAATGAACACAACAAACATAGTAATTATCGTGATTTGCGAAACTATAAAACAGTTTAATTCAACAATAATCAAACAATTAATACGCAGGTATAGTTCATGTGCAAAAGGTGGGATGTGGCGGTTGTGTAGTTTATGATGTCGATGGCTCCTCTACTGAGTTGTTGAGACAATCTGTTGTCGATGTCTCGTCATTTCTGTTGGAACTGGTTATGCCATTAATTAGAGGTACCAGCATACTAAAAGGGCCCGGGTAATTCAATGAGTTAGGTAGTTGGATTACCTAACAACTCATACAAGCCTATCACCAATACGGCGTGGGTTCGCACCCGGGTTTGTAAATTACAAAAAGGGTGCATTCGACTCGCAGACGCAAGTGATAAAGTTTACCAGTTGCTTGCCCATGGTCGATGGTTTTCTCCTGGTACTCGGACTTCTTCAACCACTAAAACTGGGCGCCATGATATAGCTCAAATATTGTTGAAAGTGGCGTTAAATACAAAAAATCAATCAAATCAAATCATCATACTAAATTGTGACTAGTTTTAACAAGTTCTATGAGTTGGCAAAGCTAATGATGCGGATGTCGTTGCCATTATGGAAAATCAGGAAATTGTGTCTTGTTTGTTATTATAAAACTGAACATGTACGTTTGCGCCCGCCATTGCTAACAAACATACAAACAAAAACAAAAATAACAATATGCAAGTGACATAAGAAACTGATAATGAGAATGATGATAATCTGAGTTAATGCCCCACAGTCTCTATGTCAGGTGATAATTCATCACATAGTTTCATCAACTTAAGTAGTAACTGTTATAATTACCAACTACTTGTACCACATCTTGTATGGTTGAAAGAATGTTTGTCTTAAGGATAACTCTAAGTTAGTATAATGAGCTGCTAATGGACCATTCATATTAAAATGATAATAACTCCATACCCTTTAGTGCTTGTTTTTCCAAGAGATGAAGGGCGTTAGGGCAAAATAAGTGAATATCGCTGTAATTGATTGGAATAATAATCCCTTTTATTATCATGACTTGAGTATATATCACTTAACCGAGTATATTGAATAGATTTGGTGTATTTATCAAAGGATAGTTTTCTAAGATAATTAAACAAATAATGAAATCAACAACATCTTAACAACTAGATTTGAAGGAATAAATAACCGCCGATTCTTCATTTTGAGTGTACTTGTTTTGTAAATTTGACTATAGTCAGAAGAAGTTACATTTGACAATATATCGCAGTACTTCTAATTTCCTGTCTAATCCAAAGTGTTATTATAATCTTTGAAGGTAAAAAAAATACCAAAGCAAAAACAAAAGAACAAAAAAAGATAAAAAGCAAAACAAAAACAAAAAACAACACAACAACCATTTTTGATCAATCGATTTTCTTTCTCAATAAAATGTGCATGCATTCTAACAATCTGAGAGATTTTTTTTCAAATCCATTTTCAGCCTTAAACATCTAATTAAATTTATTGGTTACCGTAATTTGTATATCTTTGTAATCTTGAATCAACTTAAGTGATGGTTTGTATTATAATAATATAACATTACATATCAAAGAGAACCACATACGTTGTTGAATTGCAATTTCATCATTTTATCAAAAATAATGAGTTTATAATATATGTATATTGTAGTTTTATTATCATTACATTTGATTCAATCTTTTTTTACTGTAGACATATGTTACTGGGTTAATTACCAAATATTATAAGTTATACAGTGTGCTAGTGACCTAATACGATATATACAACGTCTGTAAATTCCATAAAGAGCGAGGTCTTGTCCCATCTGGTATTTACTGACACCTTATATATTGTATTAGGTCACCAGCGAACTATGTAGCGAATATATCTGACCGAGTACCCAATCATGAGGGATTTAGGAGTAATTGTACTTAAAGTCATATGATATGATCCAAGCTTTGTTGAAGAGTTACATTTAGACACTGCTACAGTATTCATGATCTTTGTATTGGTGACTTGGCCTATTTATATACAGTAGTTGTTGTACCAATATTCGGAACTAACTTAAGGGTCAAATTAAGAAAATGAATAACAATAACAAATTTTATATCACAGAAGCAAGAGTAAGCACTTACTTCTCGCCATCTTTGCTTACAAAACGGACGTTACTCTACTATTAACTGAGTATTAAAAACACAAGAGGCCTACTGATCGTGTATTTAATATCCACGGTTTCCACCTGTTTTCTTGCTCGCAAAGATTTTCTTAAATTATTTAGCTTTTAAATATTTTGGCTTTGAGCGTACCTGATGCTATAAACAAATGATGTTTATAGAAGGTAAAATATTGCTGAATATATAGTTTTGTCCAAAGCAGTATACAAACAAATGTATTATATTTCAGAGCAGGATATTGTAATTTAATCTACTTAGGACAATATTAACAAATATTATACTTTATGCAAATTTCTTAGATAATTCGGCAATTTCATTGGTAAATGTAGATGTGGTATTTTACTCTAACTTTTCTTAACTCCGCCCACCGAAGCAGAGGGTGGTATTGCAAGGATATAGCACATCCCACAATACCACCCTCCATAGGGCATTCAGTATAATATAAAACATACTGCCTTTGGTTGAGGGTGTTACGGTAGATTACCACACTTCGTCTCGGGTGATATCTTTTCTTCTTGTGGTAATCTACCGTAACACCCTCAACTAAAGGCAGTATGTTTATAATGCTCATGAAATAATCCTTTTCTTGTTTACATTGTAGCATAACTTGAAACATGATGACAGCACAATATCAACATGTCAATGGGGTCATGATTTGATTTGTTTGTTTGATGGTATTTAGCGCCACTTTCAACAATATTTCAGTTATATCGTGGCGGTCAGTTTTATTGGTGGAGGAAACCGGGGGACCCAGAGAAAACCACCGACCTGTCGGCCATACGATCACCCCGTCATGATTTGAAGCGATAGTGTACTAGTGGTTACATTCTTCATGATATGTTATACTGCTATATATATTGTATATTTAATTCGACATCTTACTGAACAGAAATGATTTAATGATACTTTTTCTTAATACTGCCAATGTTATTTAATATGAAAAAAACAGTTTTGTCTTCTTTCATGTTTCTTCCTCTATAAATACTGAAATAGTTCAAAAGATAGAAAACAGATCATATAAAATACACGTTATGATATAAAAACAGCAGAGAAGGCACACATTGGAACTTTGTAATTATTCTTCAATCTCTGAATCTCTGTAGCTGTGTTTATAATTGTAAAAATAATGACAGAGTAAATATATGTTGTGATAAATTAACGACCATCGTTCATACTCTTTTCCAACACGAAAAGATCAATGTCCATCACAGATAATGACACAATTGGATATTTTCACTAGATATATAGTAGATAATGTTTTAATATTCTAAAATATGATATGAGAGGCTTGCTACATCTTCACTGGTCACATTTCTATTAGTATTTGACGCCACTTTCAACAATATTTCATTTATATCGTGGCGGTCGGTTTTATTGATGGAGGAAACCGGAGTGCCCGAAGAAAACCACCGACCTGTCGAAAGTCACTGACAAATTGTGTCAGATAATGTTGTATCGAATTGCAAACCCAACTTCCACACGATCACGACCGCACCCTCTATTATTTGGCATTTAGACAATCAGGGGAATCATCCCAAATAATAGAACAATAATTGTTACTGAACTATGATGTAATCATGATCATGAAAGATAAACAACTAACGTTTATTGATAAACATTGTATTTGATTGAATTTTAATGGATCTTGTGATATTTTTAATTAATTGCTTCGATACATTTTCCGTAAATTGAAAATATGTACTTTGTTTACATGAATAATTAGAACTTATCGTTCAAAGCGAAAGCTAGATACATTAAATTATTAGAAGCGATGAGACTTTAATTGTAATACCGTTTAACAATTCTTTGTTATTTGCGTTCAATCTTTATATAACAACTGCTAAAAAAATCAAAGAGGCACAAAGATGTAAGTCAACTATTACAACTTTATGCGTTTCAAAGTGGGAGGTAAATATTCTATAACTCTTAAAAAATATAAATAGAAATAAACTGTATGAGTAGGATTTCTCGAGCTACTTAAAACAAAAACAGTAGAATAATTTTATATTTCACCCTTTTTATGATGGTTTGAAAAATAAACGTTTTACCATAGTCAATTAAAAACTTAATTATTGCATAGTTTTAAATAAAATAAAACAATTCAAGAGTTAGTATATACATTTTAAAAATAAATAGAAACGTAGAAGTCTAAATTACTGCACATGCCACGTTTCTGTAATAACCATCATCAGTTACACTCAAGTTCAAAATATTTGAAAGCCAAATAATTAAGAAGTCTCTGGAAGCTAGAAAACCCAAGGACCTAAACGGGATAACCAAAATTGGCTAGGGTTTCCTGAGAGAGTTGAACCTTACTTTAAATCATTTAACATAGATGAACACTGATCTAAAGAAAAAAAGTCCCCTGTAGGAAGTCCATGGATAGAAATAAAACATATTTTTTCCGCTGCAAGGGTACAAACAACCCTCCAGGAAGGAGTCCCTGAGGGACGAATTAAATACACAACTCGCCCCTTTATGGGGAAAGGAAAGTGGAATACATTTCTGCTTACAACTTACGAGTTGTCGTTGGTGACCCTTTGCACGGCAGATGTTTTCGGGCTATCCATTAATAACGACTGAACGCAAGATGTTGTGTAAAGTAACGTAATGCTAAAAAGCGACGTTTTCAACGTTGTGACGCTTTAAACCAAATGTTGTACCTGCTTCACAATTGGAACTTAAGTGATAAATGTTTGTAAAAAGTAGGAACCACTTAAACAACCGAAGCACATATATATAAGTATTTTAATACATTAAAATTTTCCGTGAGATAGTCGAAATGATATTGTTATCTTTTGGTTTTAAATAGAAAATTTGTCGTATTTTCGGTATTTAAAAAGAACATTAAAATTTTGTCATTTTTAGATCTAAGGGTACTGTGGTTCCGGTATTTGATTTTCCAAGTTTTCTTCTTTTAATTGACCATATGTTTTGACAAATGTGATCAGATTCCTGGTACAAGCAACGGAAAAACCATTTACTTTTTCGACGCTAACAGGCGCAAAATTCACAAAAGTCTTGAAAACGCATTTGACGTCGAAATTGATGAAATGGACAATCCATTCAGACTTGGCATTTTATTCTGTTCGTGTTTGTTTTAATTTTAATATACTCATGATTGGTATTAATGGTAGCCTTTGAATAGAACTAACTGCTTGGCACATACAAATTTCGATGATTTATTGGTGTGCTGCGCTATAAATCGTTAAAATTCCAAACGACGTTGTTTTTTTTATAGTAAAATTAAGAAGTGGACATTTCATTCAGACTGCGTATTTCGGTCAATATTTCTTTATCTTTCAAAAGTCATCTCCAAAATTTCTTGTATTATGTTTTACAATATAGATCTGCATAACAGTGAACAAATATTTACTCAACTTCACCTAAATTTATCGGGAAAAGCCTTTAAAGTTGGTGATCGGCATTTCAGTTCAGTATCTGACACATTGAATGGACTTAAATACATGCGGGTAAAAACAAAAAACCTCAACAGAAAACGGCCATCGAGACATTACGTTGGAAGAATTTTGACGTTTACTTTCTTAACAGATTTGGTGCGATTTCTGTGCATGCGTTTTCACATTTTGTAACAGAAATGTTACATCTGACGGGACGTTTTTAAGACAGAAGGGGGATTCCGTGGTGGGATACGACATAATAAATATCAATATATTTCATAAATATTGTCGGAAAATTATTCCTCATATCCTACGGTTTATTATGATATAAAGATTAGGTAGATATGGCATCATAAAAACTAATAACAACCACATTAAATCAGAAACTAAGTTTATTTAAACGGCGTCGCAGTAACGTGCGCTCAGTCAACACGTTACCCCGCACGGAAGGTAATAATTACCGATATTTCATTTCAATATTGACCCCGCTCTTGCATGTAAAATATATTGTAATTATAATAGTTAATTGTAGATACTAAAAATCTGATGAACAGTGTTTACTTTTATAATCACGATGGATATATAATCTTTGGAATCGGTAATAAAAACGTTTGTGGCATAACCTACATCAGGTACGCTCATCACAGTCGAAGGATTGGAAAACCAGATCAGTTAAAAGTCGTTTATAACAAGTAAATCAAAGGGCATACACAAGATAGCTTAAGGTTACCTGGGGAGATTGGCAATAGTCTTAATAAATTACATTAATTAGGAACTATTACATTAACTAGGAACTGTAAATCAGCTCGATAGTATAATATATACGGAGATACATGTATTAACTGCCAATTAATCATGTTGAAATATATATTTAGCTTTTTCCACTCTAAATTTGTTTCAATTTTATTTTAATTTATTCATATGCATATTGAATGTCCGTGATGTTTGTATTATCCTTAGAGCTGTGGTAGTTGAAATCTATCTTCACATCACGTGATCAAAACAAGATGAAGCCAATTTTTCGCTCTGATATATTTAAAGATTTAGGATAGTTGGAATTGATGTATGGACTTGTAATTCGACATACGTGAATATTATACTTTTCTTTATTCATCTACTCTACAAACTTTGTCTTTNGAGCTGTGGTAGTTGACATCTATCTTCACATCACCTACCTCTGTTCAGACATGTTTCAGAGCTGTGGTAGTTGACATCTATCTTCACATCACCTACCTCTGTTCAGACATGTTTCAGAGCTGTGGTAGTTGACATATATCTTCACATCACCTACCTCTGTTCAGACATGTTTCAGAGCTGTGGTAGTTGACATCTATCTTCACATCACCTACCTCTGTTCAGACATGTTTCAGAGCTGTGGTAGTTGACATCTATCTTCACATCACNAGTAAAGTGTAACGGTTTGATAGTAAAACTGAACTTTTGAACTCATTCGTAATAAAAATTCAGCCAATCAGAACAGAGTTATGTCTTTGAATGAAACATCAACCCTCATTGCGGAAAGTAGAAAGATAGTTGAAAGTGACAGCCTGGATCCAAATGCAGTATTAAATATGATACTAAAGATAGTAACAAATATAGATAAGAAAATTGAAGTCATGGAATCTAAAATGGTTCAAAATATAAATGAACTTAAGAGCGAAACGTTGGTCATCTCCGTAAGAGTTAGACGGTTAGAAGGCCAAACATCAGAGATTGCAAAAAAAGTTACAGAGTGTGAGTCTAGCTGTCAGGGAGTAAGTAACCTCTTTGACAAACTAGACAGACAGATAAAGCTGAATGCGCGTAACATCATACTTCAAGATGCAAGAATTAAAACACTCGAAAACGGGGCAAAAACATCTAGACACCAAGTTAGTAATGTAAATACAGAAAACCTATCCGAACGCATTACCAATTTAGAAAGACAGAAAAACATGGGGAATTATGATGCAAGTGGTAGCAACCCTGAGACCATCAACAGGTTAAAAGAGTCCGTTATTGATTTGCAGTGTCGATCGATGAAAAATAACCTCATATTCACCAACTTAGAAGAGCAAGTAACTGAGGATGTTGAACTGAAGCTTAGACAATTTATTTATGAGCAATTAGGGATAGGTCATAAAATAGAGTTTGGAAACGTCCACCGATTCGGTAAGAGGAATAACAACAGACCCCGACCGATGGTAGCGAGGTTTATATACCACAAGGACTTACGTTTGGTACTGGAGAATGCAACCTGGCTAAAAAATACACCGTATGGCATCCACGAACAGTTTCCGAAGTCCGTTGAGGATAATCGCAGGAAGCTGTATCCAGTTATGAAGGATGCAAAGAGGCAAGGTAAAAACGCAATTTTAGTGCGAAACAAACTGTTCATTAATGGCACACAATATATACCCAACACCTCTGAAAATAACACTCCTGAGGTCAGACTTTATGGGTATAGAGATTCACTGTTAAGAACACCAAAACAAGCAGAAAGACCGTTCAAGCGTCAACACCTCTCCGATTCATCTCCGGTGATCCCACCCATTACAGAAACCCACAGTTAGGACAGCCATGGAGCTAATGTAATGAGTGATGTGAACGATGAAAGCAACATTTTGAGTAACTTTAGTGATCCATGTCATGTATTTAATTCAACAAATTGTAATAATTATGTAAGCCCTTGTAATGAGTGTACATGCAAACCATGTATATGTGGAAGCGACCATTTTGTCTTAGTAAAAAGAGAAATGTTTTATATGGAAAATATTATTCAACACCACATATGTGAAAAAGAAAATACCGTAAAAGGTATCCCTTTGTGTCCTATTGTAAACCCCAACAAAGATTTAGATATGCATTTACACTCATACAACGGTAATAATAGTAATAATTATAAACATGAGGGGCATTTTGATCATCTAGTTGTAAACCAGAACGAGTCATTTAATGTTATCACCGATACGCCGAATGTTGTAAATATGAATGAAAATGATAAGTCAATAGATTTTAATTTTGAAGATGCGAATGACCATTTTAAAAATAATATGGCAAATGGTTTTGTAAATACTACTCCAAACCTTTTGCGTGTTCTATGTTTAAACTGTTGTGGGATCAAAACGAGGTTACAATATCCTGAATTCAGAAATTTAATAGAAAGCTATGACATTGTCTGTTTTGTTGAAACAAAAACAGACGACATCGATCAGATAGATTTTGCAGGTTTNCAAACTTATAAATACTTACCAGTCCAGTGTACGTATTGCATTCAAGTTCATTTTAATACCATTGGGGAATTTTCTTAGAATATTGAGATCTATGATCGCGCGTGATCTACTTTCATTGAAGTGTTATGATAAGCCTTCGTACTTTGCATAAAATGTATATAGACAATTCATTACTATGATAACAGACTAATGATACAAGCCTTCTTAATGGATTGGAATATGCCGTGTTGTTAGTAGACTTTTAATGATCATTGTTCTGTTATATATAATATATTCCGAAAGAACGACATTCGGAATTGATGATGATTGTTTAACTGGGAATCTGATTTAAATTTACATGGAATTAAATGTACGTTTTTTGTTTGTTTTTTTTTAAGAATCAGTGATTTTTTAACTTCCCCACTTTATGTAAATTTTGAATTAAATCATCAAATTAGCAAATCTTAGTTAGAACATAGTGGATACGTTGATTAGCTTATAAAACACCTTTATAGTCTAGAAACATGTTGTTTATATTTGATGAGGTCATTATTACAATAAAAAAAAACCACAGATATCAACCATAGTGCATAAGACGCGTTGGTGGAATAACCCTCGTGAGGTACGCTTCAAGCCGAAGTCAAGTAATTTAAAGTTTTGGGGGCATCCACTAAACAGATGAAGAGAAAACGACAAAAATAAGAATTGAGGATCGGTCCCAACGTTAACTCCATCACAAGAATTCACAAATTTGGTGGCGACAGAACAAGGCATATTGAACACATTTGTGTTAACTGTGAGATCTAAGGTTAAAACGAAAGAATTGTGAAGTCCCCGAGTGAAAAGACCAATTTGTTAAATATTTTTCACCCAAGAATAATACCTGTGGTCTTTTTTGGTGTTATTTACTTTTGACAAGAAAAATAATATGGGAATTTACTGTTTTTGTTAAAACTTTGCTATTGATTGATTTCAAATTTAAACAACGTTTTGGTTTTTTCGCTATGAATTTAATTCATTTCCTCCAACATTTCCAAGTTAGATTCTAAGCATTTTTATATCGATAATTCCAATTACGAACTTTTTCCGTTTGAGTAATTATATATTGCACAATCTCTACAGGTTGTAATAATTTTTTGTTGCTACCAAGCTTAATTCTGTGTCAAAGATTATTTCTGCAACACATTATTCCTTTTTTTCTGATTTGTGTCTTCACACGGAACTTTAAAAACATGCAGAGATCAAGATAAAACGGAAACGTATACTTTTATATTTCCAATAAAACTATTAATAATAAGCCGTATCGTAATTGAAATCTTCCAATGTTACGGATATGTCTAACGCATTGAGAATAGAAAGTAAATTATTTGAAAAACTTAAAGTGAATTTATTTTTAGAATGTAGAACATTCAAAGTTACTTGAACGTCTATACCTATATATATATTGCTATGACAATAACATATCACGTTTGGTTCCACAGATTTAATGACCCCAGTGAATCCAAAAGATTAAAAGGATTTAAGATTTGTGTCATTTCCCCCAATATGTTTCCAATAGCGTAGTAGCATTTAGACATACACGTACATTTAAAGGGGCCAGATACGTAAATTTAGTGGACGAAAAAAAAAGCGGCGAATACTAAATATATTATTGTCTTCTCCCCCGAGAACAGTTTTCCTATAGTGTTGTCTGCCGAGGTATAGTGCCCTCGTCGTTGGCTCAGACACTATACCTTACCAGACAAGACTATATGAGAACAGTTCCCTCAGGAGTAGACAATAAATAGAATAATAGATACCAAACCAAAGTACATAGAATTGGTGGACCCATAATTATGCGACACGGGGTGGCTTTTTGTGTTACAGAATCAATTTATTTCAAATACATGATGATCCATATACAATAAATGACCGACAACAATAGTTTGCATCCAACTTTTTCAAACTAACCTGACAGAGTTGCTTTAAGTTGAATTTCGGACAACTCGAAATTTTGCAACGGTCCCGTGAACTTCGAAATAACGAGATTCAACCGTGCATTTGGTTTAAGAACATCGTTAATATCATACGGGTTTATACATCACCAGTCAATTTATATTAATATTTAGTTCTTAGATTCATCAAAACAATGCCGTTCTCCATGATGCAGGATAAATGGATCACAAAGTAAAGGCCACACTTGTCAAGTTTTGCATAAATTAATGTTCGAGTTAATTTTAATGTGACTTGTTTTCAATTGTCAAAAAAAAAGTGCCCGTCATCTTAAAAACTATATAGTTCAATTCAAATTTCAGCTGAATACAAGGACATTAAGATCATTTAAAGGATGTTTAATCTTAATAAACCGGATTGAGGGTAGAACTGTCGGAAACAATTACAAAGGGATATCTATTTGGGTTAAAACCTGTCAAAGCGGTTTCAGAAAAGATGCTTTTGCAAATTAAAATTTGCCGTTATGAAATAAAAACGAAACCAAGGATAAACGAAAATAATTACAACTAATTTCTTATTATCAGCATTGTTTTAATCTTCTAGAATATAAACGGGTTATTTCAAGAAAATCCTCTATTAGGTACGATAGCAACTGGTATGAATGACGGGGGCTTTAGATCAAAATTGTGATGAAGATCCATATTTGGTTCAGCTATGACGATTTATGACTGTTTTTGTCAAAACGTGCCTTCTTTATGCATATAATTGAAATAATGACCAGGTAAAACAACTCATATAATAAACACAATACTTGTGCTACGTGTTGTTAGATTTTTAGTTTTCTGTGTAATATTTTGTAGATCATTGTTTTGTCTTAATTATTTTGAAAATGATTTCCGATTATGTCTGCATGATTTAAGTTTTCTGGTAAACGTAGACACAGATAGCAACAATCAGTTCACATATGTATCAGTGGTCAATGTTTCTATTAATTATGGTTGTATTTGAATTGCAATTTCCATAAACATGTGTGCTTCCCCTGACTTTGAAATTAATTTGTCGCTCCCTTGACCGATTTTATTTTCAGCTAGAACGAACCTACCTGTCACATCCAGTGATTTTGGAGTGTAGAACGAAGTAAATATTTTTCATATTATGTTTCTGAGATTACAAATATAAGAAATAGACGTATACCAATCTCAATATTCCAACGCCAGGGACGTTAATTACTAGAAACCGGAAGTTAATTACAGTCTTTGAAATATGATGTATCGCATATCTATACATCATGTAGCCCAGTGTAATTTTATTTCTAATTTTAACACGTTAAGATCAGGAAATTGTAATACATCATTCAGAAGTCGCTACATATAGAAACAAGGGGAGATAATAAATGAGTCAATGCCACTTTGAGTAGGAGTGTAAACTAAGACAGGACGAAACAATATTTTCTCGAAAGGCTTCATTCAAGCAACAATTCATATTTTCTTTATCCAGCTTAATCTTTTTTTTTACACATTTTTGATCACATATTAATAAGTTTTCCCCAGCTTTTACAATAAATGAAATAAACATTATAACCGTAAATCAATTTTGCACCAATCAACAGCCTTAACAAATGGCTTATGATGGTTCCATCTTGTCTATAACCTATTATATACTACATTAGTTTTTATTTCATTACATAGACCATTATCATTGTCAACGTTGTGTCTTTTGTTTTTGTCTGGAAGAAAAGGGAAAACATAGAAAGCGACCTAAGGCAAAATATAAATTCATGCTTATTTTGATAAATATAAAGTTCTAAAATTAGAATTGGTTACATGTTTGTAATTCTATTTCGGAATTGTTATCTCTCATTATAATGGATATTAAAACTTAGATTCAATGAGAAAATAAGCTTAAGAAAATGCTATATATTATCAGAATAACAATGACATTTCCTTTCTGAAAATTAACGAAACTATAAATATATTGGAAACAAAACAACAATAGGAAGACAATATATATCACTTTTTTTCTCCAATAGACCCTTTGTATTGTTTAAGTATGGTAAAATCAAATTGACTATAGCGGAAAGAAATTTCGCAATCTGCTGACATGTCAGAGACGGTTTTTAGATCAGGAGGGTGGCGATATTACGAAGAGGACACCACAATATAACTTAAGAACTACGAGAACAGTTGAAGAACGTGCACAATTTGGCACTTTACTCACAATTGCCCATAGAGATAACAAACATCTAATCCGTTGCACAAGAAGACATTCATTTTACCACAAGAACTTCTCCTCATAATGAATAACATAATAGAATCAAATAGAACATGTATTCGACTTTTTTTCGGTCGTAAGATCGATTAACTCCAGCTACATTATCAAAATATTGTTGAATTAACAAATGTTATCGTGCAGGAATGCTGGGGTGGGAGGAATGAATAGACGGGTGCTAGGAGTTTGGCATATAGTTGTTACTGAGGAATGTGCATGAGATGGCCGCCCAACAAATCCATTCAAAAGTTCTGAAAATTGATGACTCGTCCGTTTTGCACAAATGACCAGACTGTTTTCACAGTTTTAATATGTCCATTGTATCCCCCTTATATCATAAATGTGTGTAATAACAAATTCTGCGAACACATCAACAACCTTAATTTCCGTATGGCTCATGCTATTGTTCTAGATCTCAACCATAAGGAAATATTAACAAAATTCATATCGAGTTTCATATAATTTATCATTAATAATAACACTAATGGAAAGGGAAAATATATAGGATGTACTTTTGTCGAAGTATATTTTTCCTGTTGTATATCTATTCAAAGCTACACTTTTATAAAAAAAAAAAAAAAAAAAAAAAAAAAACACTTCGTTTCTATAGATAATTCAAGATCAATTTCAAATTTCAATTTCAATTTTTTTGATAACTTTGAAAATATATCTATAAATTCAAATTCCAAATTGAATTGAACTTGAATTATCTATAGAAACGAAGTGTTTTATGAGAAATTGTAGCAAAGCGATTGGATGATTGCTCAGTGTTTTAAGATTGGTACAAGAACAGTAAAGGTTCAGGATGGAAGTATAATAATCTTTGTTTAGTTTTCTGTGTTGTATTCTTGTTTTGTGTCTGTCTCTGGATTGTCCATTCTTGATTGCTTCTTCGATTTTCTCTAAAGTTTATTTACTTTATTGTTTATGATGATTCTTGATAGAAATATTTCGTCATGTTTGATTAGGATTCATTTTTTTTATTAACATAATTAAAGGGCTATGATAGACAGTGTTGGTTGATACTGCCAATCATCTTGAAGTCTTAAAACAACAGAAAGTCGACCTTTAACAGACAAGGCAGAATAGTTTCCAGTCACATATAACGTGATTTCAATCCTATTATTCTTGTATATCATGTATATATAGGTTTTATTAAGGAGATACCTAGCCATGTTGTTAGTAAATGATCTGGAATTTCTAAAATATGCTATACATTGTAGACATTTCTTTTTTTCGAGATATATTTAACTATTATTTTTTACGACTTTTTAAAATTTTTGATTGATACAATCAAGTGGGTTTCTTAATTCATGAAATATACTTGGGGCAGGTGTTTTGGCATTTGAAAATATATTTGTAACATCGCGACAAAGATACTGACAGTTTACAAGAATTTGTCTGTGCATGTCTTCCAGTTTTGTGCTAATTGTGTCATTAGTTCTATTTACAGAATTAAAAGCGAATAAAGAAAATGTGGTAAAGGAAATGGAACAGTTCAAAGGTTAAAAATTAATATTACTGCAAAATGTACATGTTTTTTTATTGGGGTGGAAAAGAATCTGTGTAAGTTTTTCATTGTTTGTTTATATCGGTACTGTTAGAGATCCAATACTCATAAAGGGGTTGACCTTCCATAATCCGGTTTAGCCCAATCACATTTTCTTGTGCAAGTCGCAAGTGAGGACATGGATTTCTAACTCCACATGTTGTGGTCTCTTTGATGTTCATTGGTTTGAGGTGATAAGTGGTTATTCGTTTTATTCACATTGGTGGAATCGTAGACCATCACTGTCGTTTGATAATGATATAACATTTCTTATGAATATCATATGAGAGATTGTTAGAGGTTGGTGGAATCATATACCATCACTGCCGTTTGATAATGATATAACATTTCTTATGAATATCATATGAGAGATTGTTAGAGGTTGGTGGAATCATAGACCATCAATGTCGTTTGATAATGATATAACATTTCTTATGAATATCATATGAGAGATTGTTAGAGGTTGATGGAATCATAGACCATCACTGCCGTTTGATAATGATATAACATTTCTTATGAATATCATATGAGAGATTGTTAGAGGTTGGTGGAATCATAGACCATCACTGCCGTTTGATAATGATATAACATTTCTTATGAATATCATATGAGAGATTGTTAAAGTACAATTTTGGTTCTGCGTTATTATTAGTAAATAACAATGTATCATGTCCTATTCCTTATGTAATCAATGTTATCAATGCATGGCGGTAATTGACAAATACTGATATATATTTGAAATGAATTTCTTCCTCTACCGGATTTATATACATGACAATGACGAATCTATTTATCTATATTTGACTTTGGGTTCTGTAATAGCGTCTTGATTTATATCTCAATTATTGAATCATATTACAAATACTTACCGTTCTAAATGTTTCATTAAATTATATGGGGAAAAAACCGACAAAGATGTCCAGATTTATAGCATTTATTGACGGAAGGAAAGAGTACAGCTGCAGACTAGGAGCTGTTTCTCACTCATTTTTATGATATTAGTTATGCTCATTATTGAAGATCCTACAGTGACTGTGATATATAGAACAGTAATAAAAGTGTTGTTACTTTAATTTGTGTCAAAGTGTACAATTGGAAAGTCTCTCATTGTTCTCTTATGTTCATATTCTTTATTACTAATAACATACTGAATATTTTAACGGTTACTTTTTGAAATTTCAACCAATCAGAACCCATAATTGGCCAAACAGCCATGTTGAATTTTCGAATGAACGCAAGTAACATTTCTAGTTCCATTCCTTCTATAAATACCGGTTACTATTAAATTATATTTTCTATATTCATAATTAGCATGCCAATAGTGATAATGGTATGTGTACATGTTTATTTTGAGAGGTATGGCGAAGTATTTATATACCTCCGATTTGCCATTTTTCATCACAGTTGAGATTGATGAGAGGAATCAAATAAACAAGGTGGTACGAATTGTATCTGTAGATTTTCGTTGCTAATTTTAGTTCCATATCATACTATTTGGCCACATCAAATGTTATTCATGGCTGGAGCAACGGTTCACATATACAAGTCTCAGGTTAATTGTGTATTAACAACTTGGAATGTGTTTAACTTGCTGAATAACTGACGAATAACGTTTACTAAGCACACTAGTTCTTAATGTGTCTTGTCCTTTGAGTATAGTGTCATCAAACTAATAATAGCAAGTTTGACTTTATAAAGGAAGGACAATCCCAAATTTGACACACAGCAACTCGATCTTCCCTTGACAGCCGCTTAATGGACCAAAACCCATATCTCTGATAACTGGATCGTCAACGGCGATACATATATAAACAAACGATGGACAAACCTGAACAGATGCGCTTCCACTAAAAAAAAGACCATAGAAAAGGATTAACAATGATCTATAAAATAATACACAGAAAATAATACGGACCGCACTAAAATCCGAGGTGAACTCAGGTGCTCCGGAAGGGCTAGCAGGTCCTAATACACTGCTTTTGTCATTACCTTCGCTGTACTTATGGTGTTTTAAGAGTTATTCCTGTTATAGCGGATGGTGATTTTATGAACCATCATGTCAGACTTCCACCAAATCAAATAAATAAGTAATCATAATGTTTTTAGAAAATCTGGAATTGAATTTTACTTCAGTTTTGATGACAATATCATACCGATCACTAAAATATCACACCAACAGGTAAATGTTAAAGTCTGTTAAGAATTATATACCATGATTAATGTTTGACATATAAAGAAATAAAAAGGTTTTTTTCCATCAGTCTTTTATAACAAGTCTTAATAATGACACATTTTACAGAAAAGTATACGTATTATTTATGATTGATTTGACCTTTCTACACTGAATGATTTCTGATATTCATTAAATAATAACATGTTAAAGCAATAAAATCACAGATATCAAATTTATTGCGCACAGAATAAGCTTCATCAGGTATGCTTAAAATAGAAAACTGGAAAGCTAAACAACAGTCTCGGGAGCGATTAAAGCAAAGGTCCTAAACATTATAGGCAAAATCAGCTATGGTCATCTATGCAAGAAGAGTTTGACGATACCAAAGGGGTAATCAGAATCCGTATATCGAAGAAGAACAGACAACACAATGGCCACAAGAAAAAAAAGACAAACAACGATCTACAAAACATACACATAAAACTAAGGATCGAGTAACACTAAAACCCGACGGTGAACTCAGATGCTCTGGAAGGGTCAGCATTCCTGCTCCACTTGTGTCACCCGTCGTGTTAATCTAGTTACAAACCCAGTGATAAGTCATGAATGAGGAAAATGTACATAAGACGTATAGTATGAACTCTTCTATAAATATAGATTTGATCAATAAGAGGCTGTCATGCAAGCCATAATATCTAAATATTGAGTACTATATGTCCACGCATTTTATCGCTATTAGTACACTTAGCCGTCCATATCTATTTGATTTGTAACTAACGTTTTCAGTTAATGGCTTATCCTTAGCGTCTGTTGTTTGTAATGTACACAGTCTGATTTGATCAAGGTAGACTATATTATTTGAACAGATCGATCATTAGCTTTTCCTATTTGCTTTCGTCATGGTTAGTTGACATGGGGTATTTATAATTGAAGCCATGCGGAGTTTGTATTACATAACGCGGTCTTAAATCCAAAATAAATATAAAGCAAAAAAATGAGGTAGACAATCGTTATTACTGAACAGCCAAGTAACCACAAGACAGAACATAAAGCCATAAGAATGCAGTGTAGTAAAATTATATACTGTATTAAATTCATTTACGAATTTAAAATTGTCAAAATATCAAAAACTGATATTATTGTTTTTTATGATATATCGGTATATCTGATTTCATATTTATACTACTGTACATCTCATGATTTCTCCTGGTACTCCAGTAATAAAACTGACCTCCCGGATATAACTGACTTATTGTGGTGTTAAACACCATTTACCCTAACACTATATATCATGGTGCTACAATATGAACATAATCATTGTCAAGTACTTTAAACGTAGGTTAACATGGAGGCGAGTCTCATTAGTTTTCACATATTATCACATAGACGCCAGAAGTGTAGCTGAGGATTTTTAGTAAATCTTATGTCATGCAAAACAAGAACATTGTTTTAATCATCACTAATTAGGTTTTAGTGGAATATTTTATATATCGCCATCTATAATTCAATCATCCATGTATAAGATTCCGAGAGAAAAATGGCGGACCCGTAATCATAGCATTGTTGTAATTACTGTTAATAACTTAACATTAATACCCAAATGAGTGAGAAGCTGTGGAACTTGTACAGTGAGATACACAGATAATTATAGATGTTAGGTAAGATTCCTGCGTTTACGGTCTATAGTTAATGAGTTTATCATATTTAGAAACGTTTTTATTTTTAATTAATAATGCCAATGAGCGCAATGCATCAGAGCGTCTGTCAATAATTTGATGGAGGTAACAAAATAAAGTCATGCTGACACTGTACGAGTTTAAAAAAAAAAAAAAAAAAAAAAAAAAA
>MJUT01041126.1:564228-590318 GCA_002080005.1 Gigantidas platifrons | reverse complement strand
TTTTTTTTGGAAGGATCGTTGTTTATAGATCGTTTGAAAATGTGACTACTGAAAATATCACATATGGGAAGTAGCTATATGCTAGTGTATCAGTAAATAGACGTTATAATAATCTATAGGGGCAATGCAGAATGGATAATCCAGAAACGCAAGTATCATTAGGCACAGGACACAGAACGAGGATATTTCAAACAAAAGACACAATACATTAAAATGATGAGAGTGAACATACAACGTCGCGAAGCGCAAAATCGCAAGCAGTTCCTGCTTAATAAAAATCAAATCCGACAAACATTTAATGATAATTAGATTGATAATATCAAAAATTGTAAATATAAAATTTAGTGCCACGACGTGTTTCCGGAATAACCTTAATCAGATACGCTCACAACCAAAAGATTGGAAAGCCAAATGATTGCAAAAGCTTGGGAGCAATAAAACCAAAGGGCCTAAACATGATAGCCAAAATCGGCCAATAAAACCAAAGGACCTAAACATGATAGCCAAAATCGGCCAATAAAACCAAAGGACCTAAACATGATAGCCAAAATCGGCCAATAAAACTAGTTTAGACGCGCTACGTTTTATTGTAGTGCCTGTACCAAGCCTGGGAAGGGAAGGGTCATGTATAGGTGTGTTAGGGGTGACGATTTTGTCTCTTTCTATGATGTTGATATTTGATTTTGGAATTGGTCAGACAGTGTGGTATTGTTTCATTTCATTATTAGCGTAAGATGGTGTCGTGAAATATGGATATATATTTCTGTATTTAAATAGTTGGGAAAAAACGTAGATTTCTAATTTAGATATCTAATAGAATAATAGTTTGAGTTATTTGAGTTTCCGTTATGTCTTCATCATCTTTGATCTCCGATAGAGATGACGTTTATTTTTTACATGTACACGTATCTGCTGTTGCCATATTATTACATCAAGGAGGCGAAAAGTCAAAACAATATATAGTCAGTGATATGATTTATTCCAGTTTCCAAATGATGTAAATTATAAAAACTGGGTAATCTAAGCCGATTTTGAATATTCTGCTTAGGCCCGTTGGTTGACTAGCTTCCAAAGACTTTTTAATCTTTTTGACTATGAGTGAACCTTATGAAGGTTATTTTAAAATATACGCTATAGGCACTAAATTAGATATCTACTTTTTTTTATTTCGATTAAATTTATGGCATTGCTGATACTAAATGTCAAAATATTGTGGTTTAATCGTGTTTTCTCTTTATCTTTGGGTGTGTTTTGTGTTCTTAAGAAATCTTGGCAAATTCTCTGCAGTCATCTGTCTTGAACTTTTGATCTATAGATGAATCGTATGCATTACCCTCCTAGTAGTTAGTGTTTTAGAGCTGGCGTGGTCTATGAGATGTGTTTATTATTGAAATTTATAGCTCTTAAATAATTTGATTAATATTTAAACTAAGGTAGGTTCATCTACCTCCAATATAGATAAAGGTAAAGGTAAAAGGTAAAATATATTTAGGTTTAAAAATTTCAACATCATACACAAGTGTTTAAAAATTTCTCGTTAAGTTAAAATAAAACATAAAACTGCCATCTTTAACTGAAACTTCAATCCACCAATTGTAGCTGCTGAGAACTTTCTCACCAAGGATAGCCCATGAAAGCCATTCAGCTTATTTCCAATGGGGTCCTTTATAAGATAACCTTAGCCGATTTTGGATAATAATTGTTTTTTTGAGACCATTTGATTTTCTTCATCTCAAATATTTGGCTTTGCAATCTTTTCACATGGAGAGTACATATTGACGGTTATTCCACATGCGCGTCGTCCGCACTAAATTAGATATATATGGTTTTCTTTTATTTCAAGATATTTTCATTGTTGACATATACAATAAAGGGGCATTATCTGCCAAATCGTAAATTTTTGTTACCCATAAAAACTATCAGATATTATTGATGCATTAATAAAACGTGCTTCTGTAACTTATAAATGTTATGAAATGTACGCGCATCGGGGGATAAAGGTGCAACTGCTCGTGTTTTGAAATCGATCAAGAAATGGACGCCATCTTATTAATTATCGACATTGTTTACGGAGTTTGTCGAATCGTCATTAAATCAGTACAACAATGCACTTATTTCTTATTTTTTGTGAATCTGCTTGTAGTCTGTGTTAATTACGGACAAAGAACCATGCAAGTTGGCAGTTAATAAGCGACAAAATACAAATTATTCGTTTTTACTTGTCACTAGTAAGGTCAATTGCATACGGAAAAAGCGAGGTCAAATTATTTGCTTGCAAGCAAATAAGTAATCGATGGTAATTTTCGCTCTCAATAGGCGGAAAGTGGTTCGATAAGCTGTTTAATATGAAATATTTACTTTTATTTCATCAATTTAAAGCTATTTACCAATTTCCAAAGCATATAATTCTTATTTTTATCAAAATCGTAGCTAATGCCCCTTTAAATAATGTGTGTATTACTAAAACAGTGATTAACCCCCCTCCGGCACATGCAACCTTCGCCGATGTTGATTATCCAGTTTCTACCCTTTTGGAGTTATTCCTCCCAAATAATTTTGTATCATTTGGCTTTCCAACCTCCTGTCTTTGAGCGAATCTGTTGAGGTTTAAGCATATAGTCCTTATTACATGTATTATAGGCATGTGTTGGGTTTGAAATTTACATGAATGATATGTACGTGTTAAACTTGTACTGCGTCTGTATTTTACATTGTTAGGGTTTACGTTTATGATGTTTTACACCACTTTCAACAATATTTCAGCTATATTGTGGAAGTCAGTTTTACTGCTGGAGGAAACCGGAGTACCCTGTGAAAACCACCGACCTGTCACGAGTCCCTGACAAACTTTATCACATAATGAACGGTGTTCGAACTCACAACGTTAGTGGTGAAAGGCACTGATTGCATAGCTAGTTGTAAATCCAACTACCATATGATCATGACCACGACGGCCCCTATATATTTTATATGAATTAAAAGTACGTGTTTATATAGTTTTGTGTTTTCTTTTGCATCATTATATTTAGGAAGAACATATTACTATATTTGTTTTAAAGTCTATGTTGTTTATAAATCAAATGATTATCTAATACTGATAATTATTAATGTAGTGGTCAGTGTGACGTGACATGATGTCGTTTGTAAGTTTGTAAACAAACATTGGTTATCATAAGCAGAGAACTGACACATTTAGAGAACTTTGACTGTAGTTTGATAACCGTTCCCATAGGAAATATTGTCAAAATAGTGAAATTCATGATATGTTGTACACACCAGAGAATAAAGATATATTTGATATATTTATGTCGATTGTTAGCTTATTTAGTAAAAGCATTGATGATTGTCTCTATGGTGTGATGCTTAGCGTGTTAACCTCCAGTGTAGAAGAATGTAGGTTCGATCTCCCATCTGGTAAAAGTAAGGACAATAAATTTAGCATTTGCGGTTTCTTTACTGAGATGACACATTATTACACCAAGGATGCGAAAAGTCAAAGCTATGCATTTTGTACGTTTTAATTCTGGTTAAATTTACGGTATTTCTGATACTATACGTGGAAATATTGTGGTTTTATCGCGTTTTGTCTTTAACCTTGAGTATGTTTTCTGTTCTTAAAAATGCTATGTGCAGCCATATTTCTTGAACATTTGATCTAAAATGAAATAGAGTTTCACAAATCGCATGGGTAATCAGCTCCTAACGGATAATCAGAAGCCGTAAATATAAGAAGACAGACAAAGCAATGACCAAGAGCAAACAAAAGGACATAAAGACAAACAATTATCCAAAACAAAAACGACGAAAAAAGAAGATGGAGCAACTCGAACTCCACAAAAAACTGATGTGAATTCAGCTGCTCCGTATGGGTAATTAGTTCCTCATGATGTGCTGCATCTCTATGTTACAGGAATGAAAAGTGCATGTGTTTTCTTAAATTTGTATTATTATATTTTATGAAATACTTATTTTCTTATCTATGTTTATTTACAAGTTAAAGGGGTTTATTTGTTTATTTAATCCTGATACTCATTTAAGTAGAGATTAGTTTGACGTGATGTCACGTGATATCGTTTTCATGTTTGTAAACAAACGTTACTTTTCATAATCACAGAACGGACGTATTTCGGTCTTTGGCATTAACTGACTGTAGTTAAAATGAAGAATGTTGTTAACATTTCCCATATGGTCTATTGTCAAAATAGTGAAATTCGTGTTATTAGTTTCACACCAGAGAATAAAGCTATAATTGAGATATTTATGAATAAGTCTATTATTAGCCTATTTAGTAATAACACTTATGACTGCTTCGGAGGTGTAATAATATCGTAGGTTCGATCTCCGATCTGGTCAAAGTAAAGACTATAAATTTGGTATCTGTTGCTTCTTTACTAAAGTGAGAAATTATTACAATAAGGATACAAAAAGTCAAACCTATATACGGCCTTCTTAGACTTATAACATCTGTTTTACCCTTTGGTATCTTCAAACTTTTTTTTAATGCAATATCAGATCGATAACTTGTCTAATGGTAGCATTATTGCAGGTAATAAAAATAAGGTTTTATTTCGGAACATTCAATCATATAGGAGTAATCAAACATTCATTTTAACAGTAACTTGTATATCAATTGACTTTATGGAATAAGGAATTTCTATATACAGCTTAATCAATTTAAAAGGAAGATTTCCTTTCGGTTTTTCCTAATTTTAAACATGGATTAACACTCATTAGCTGGGGTCTTCCAGCCGACACTCATTAGTTGGAATTACAAGCCAATTATATAGAGTTTCCAACCCATATACAGGAAACTGTGATTTTAATTAACCTGGTGACGTGTTAAGTTGCCGACTCATTTAGAATTAAATTTGAAGTTCATTTAAAACTGAAAATAACATTGTGCATGTTTTCAAACGCTCAATTACTTTGATAAGAAATTACTGTCGACTTATTCAAGCTTGTAAAATCTCCATTAAGATTCGTTAGTCTGAAATAGAAAACTTAAACTTTAAATGAAGGAGAATGTAACGTTGAAAACCATATTGATTGACAGACACTGTGAAGTTACTTCATACAAACTATAGATTACAGGACTGTCTGGAAAACAATTTTATGGAACATGTGGCCACAAACAAAACAAAATCAAACTCTGGCCATTATGTTGTCAGTCCTTCGATTTACGAATTCTGAGTATCCCTTTGGTATCTTCAAATTCCTCTTAAATAGCTCTGATCAGATACAAAATAGCGACAGAACAAAATGCATACTTTTGCTGATTTTTTTTGTTCATTGAGTTGATTAATCTTTTTTATTAAAAAAAACCTATTAATTACGTGTAAATTTATCACAGAATGTAATGATTAAATGAAGAAGAAAATGTAAATATTTAAATATACGGATTATTTTATCTAACAACCTTTTAGATATGAGTGAATTAACAATATTACTGCAATATCCTGGGGAGGACAAGCTACACTTTATAAATATGAGAACAATATCTGCTTTGTAATAGGCTAACACGTTGAACTTGATTGTAGGAATGCTGACTGACTTATTGTGTGTCATTACGTTCTGAGTTCCGTGTTGTGACGTCCGTTACGATTTGCGCATAAAAAAGATGTTCGGTTCGTTGTTGCCTCCAGTTGTGTGTAGGAGAGTTCATGTCTTATTTACGTTATTTGTGTTTTCTTCCGTAAAGTGGTGTGTTTGTGTTTTCTTCCGTAAAGTGGTATATTTGTGTTTTCTTCCGTCAAGTCGTGTATTTGTGTTTTCTTCCGTAAAGTGGTATATTTGTGTTTTCTTCCGTAAAGTGGTGTATTTGTGATTTCTTCCGTCAAGTGGTGTATTTGTGTTTTCTTCCGTAAAGTGGTATATTTGTGTTTTCTTTCGTAAAGTGATGTATTTGTGTTTTCTTCCGTACAGTGGTGTGTTGTGTTTTTGTTTTGTTTGTCTTCGCCTTCTTGCCAGTTTCTCTGAATTGTCAATTTTGTATTGCCCCTTCGGTATTCTCTAACATTTATTAGGCAACAGTGTACTCCACTCGGATTCATTATTATGCTCCTAGCTTTCAATATAACATTATATGATCAAGTTTGTCAGTGACTTACGACAGGTCGGTGGTTTTCACCAGGTACTCCTGTGTCCTCCACCAATATAACTGACCGCTACGATATAACTGAAATATTGTTGAAAGTGGCGCTAAACGCCATACCATAACCCTAGTCATATGCTCCTGCCAACTCAGTAGTTTACATTAACTACTTAATGCTGCGTCATTGGCGAAAGAGCAACACATACCAGTTTTATTGTCTTTGGTTTGACCGTGGATCGAACCCATCATATTCTGCACCAGCGACGCGATTGCTAACCATTACGCCACAAAGATGATTTCTAGACAAGAAATGGCTATATTGTACAGTTTATATTATAATGTCATCCATTCATAGCATATGTATTTGTTTCGAATTGATATATACTGGTTTTATTGTGAAATTATATGTCTATAAAGACTATCTTACAAACAAAGGACATTTGTATGTCACTTTCGCAATGGTTTATGGATATTAGTGTATGTCCAATCTGTTTTATATGTTTTGTTTCCGCCATGGTCACTCTGGTAACGATACTCCGGGGAATAACCATGAGCGAGTAATCATGCTATTGTACTATATGGTTATTTCTATTAAATGGGTGATATAAAGGCACTTACTGCCAACATATACTTCCGTTTGTCAAATATAAGTACTGAATACATAATCCATATAATATGAGTATCACTTGCTGACTTGAAAGTCCCTCTTGATCAACTATTGTATCAGTTATGACCAATTGCGTGTGATCAATATATGTTTTCTTATTGTGTGTGTTAGTGGGGTTTTTTTCACTGAAGTTTTGTGAAAATGCTGTGTTTGGTCAACTTGTTCTTTGTTTCGTAATTTACTACTTAGACGTTGGTATTTTAAACTCGTCTTGTATCATATATTGATAATACACGACAAAGACAATGGTAAATAAACATTAGAGAATACTGGAAGAGCAATCAAAAATGGACAATCCAGAGAAACTGTCAACAGACAAAGGAAAACAAAACAAAAACACAACACAATATGTGTTAGAGACCACTATGCACAAACATGCGGATTCGAAGGTACATTAAATTGACATCACGATTTGGATAGAAAAAAAAATATTCGACAACACAATTATCCAATGAGATCATTCGTTTCAAAATGAGCATTTTGTTTTTCTAACTTGTATCTGCTTAAAATTATTTTTAGACGTTTATATTTATTCTGCTGTTAGCAAACTACGGTATTGGATTGAAAATCATAAGTAAATACATGATTAGCTTTGACTTGTGGATATTTTGTAAAATAAAATATGGTAAACTAAGAAAAATTGCAATATCGCATAGAGTTTCATCAACAGACATGATAATGCTTAATTTTCTATTAATTAATAAATAACATCAAATGAGTGGTCCACAAAGGTAGAGAGAATTCAATTAGGCTTTGTCATGTCGTAAATTAAACATATGTGAGCAATAAATTTGTTCAATTGGAAATTATTTATCAGTAAATATGGCCATATGAAATATGTTTGGTAGTTTTAGTACCATTTTAGAGAATATTATCCATTTTATTGTTTGTAACTCTTATGACTCGTTAGATATATCCAGACGAAAAATCAATACTAAAGCGAATATGCATTGCCTATAATACTAGCCAGAAAGTATAAAATAAGTATAAACAATAGAACATATTAAAGTGGAGAGTGTTATGGTTGCTTAATGTCTGACTGTTATGAGATGGCAATGATACTGATACATGTTATTTCGCTGAGATTATTGTTAGTTATCGTGGATAAATATAAACAAAATGCTGTTTATAGACTGTGTAATGGATACAGCTTCAATTCTTATAGTATGAGACGATGCCAATATGATAATCCCCTGGGAGTTTTTAGAAATTAACCAATATTGTCAATACAACAACGAGTTTAGCAATGATATTTATTGGTTCCATAGTACCCATTATGCAAATCATAAATACTGGTAATGACAAAACATTTTATTTTATTCGTATTTAACGCATCATAAATGATAGGTTATCTTCAGTTCATCCAAAACATACCGTTTTCAATCGTGCGTGTATCTGATACATTTTAATAAATGTTATAATCTAATTAACAATTTCTCTTATGTTTACACTTTTGCATTAAAATATTTTGTTTTTCTTTCCCAAGCATTACAATAGGATTAAGATATTTTGATAGATTGTTAAATGAAACGAGATCCTTTTAAATTATTCAGCAGTGATTTTAGTAGAACATAACTATGAATCACCAAATAACATTGCGTGGTAAAATACTAATATTTTAGATGTATATAGCTATGTTCACTTTCTATTTATCATGCTGTATCTATAATTAAACAATATCCATGTAAATATCCGAAGTTTACCTTTTGTAAAAATACGATGTCCTTTGTTTGTTTTGTTTAATGTTATTTGATCTTGGTGATAAAATGACAGAAAGATCCAGATATGTAAACTGGTTAATGATGTACATTAAACAACACTTTTAAGTCTTTCCAGACTACATGTTTTTACTTCCGGTTACTTTGGGGGTAGCATTATATGAATGCTTGTTTCATTTTGTTTTATTGTTGTACTGTTTTTGTTTATTTGTTTTGTTAGTTTGCTTGTTTTGTTTTGTTTTTTTTTTAATTTTTTTTTTTTTTTTTTGCCTTTGCATCCTGATTTTCCTAGAACATTTGGTATGAATTTGGAGTGAGAAATTAAGTGACCCAGCAATTTTTCAGCTATATCATGACGAGAACAAGTTAATTTTTAATGAGATAATGATGAGGTCCGATCATGGTACTATACCAACACGCTTAGTTGGATTTTATAGTGCTAGCTAACTGAAACAACACTCCGCGGATGAACATGTCACACCACTCCCACACATTATCATGATTCGGAGCCAACCAGTAGGTATGAATTTGGGTGCATAAATTATTACCGCATGTTTCGTTTTATTTCAATATCTTATTTGTTATATGACAATTTAAAATTATGATGTTGAGACTTGGTGCATGTTATCAGTTAATGTTTACAATCATCTTACCCATAATGCTTTACTTTTATCCCATGTTGTTTTTCAAAAGTTTTGATATCCGGTAACATTTGCCATTCTATCTTCAGACCTGTCCATTACTAATAAGTACGAAACAGATGTATCTAATACTCATTAGTTACATGGACAAGATTTATCTGTCTGACTGAATTCGAAAAGATTTATATTGTCTTTTGTAAACAAGTAACATTTTGGGTTTCTATGCCATTCATGAATTAATTCGTAAGCAACCAATCAATTGTAATAGCATATTTCTTAAATTAATGCATTTGTTGTATCAGATAGGCAATGGCACGCTATAAATATAGTTGTCATTGCCTTCGCAGCAGTTGTCACTTACCACTTTTTTATCGTTCTACGTGAGTCCTACTGTCTTATATTTTCCTATTCGGTTACATTTTTTCCGCGTTTTTTGTCATACTTATGACTAACTGATCAACACGAAAAAAGTCTACATCTTGACCTTGACCTTCACAAATGAAATCGACAATGGTGAAAGATAAAAATAAAAACTCTAAGACTATCGTGGTGACTTCCTTAGTAGTAATATCACAGTAGAACCTCTTTTACGTGGATTGTTTTCTCTCCTGTCACCGATAATACTTTTGTCAGATATGAATTACAGTAACACGGATTTTTGATGGGTCCGTATTTGCTCATCTGTTTTATTTTCTTATTTTGTGTTCATTTATTGTGGGTTTTTTTGTTCTGTGTACTGTAACTCGAATAATTCAAGCCCAACGACTGGATTATTCGGGTTATGTGTACTGTGTCCAATAAGTCTTGGTATTGTTCATTCTCGACTGTCCCTTCTGCTTTCTTTAACTTTATCGAGGGTATTAAATGAATTGTCATAATCTCGCGTCTTACTCCCCACAAATATATACATCAAAGTGGTATTTATTTTTTCTACGAGACTATCAATACTATCATCAGCTTACAGGTAAATGTAATCTTATAGTCATTAAAGTATATGAGTAAGCATCTTAAGATCGGTTAATTTCTAAGATCACTTGATAATAGAAGACGATCGGAAGTGGGCAGGAAACCCGATGTTAACCTCAAGAAATAACACGAAAGTTAACGTTCATTGGAAATATGAATGTATGTAAAATATACCAATATTATATTACACACAAACAGTCTTAACATTGCAATTTCCGATCGTATAGGCGGTCGGATTTAGATTCAATACCAGATGAGAGTAAAACGGTCTATATGGTCCTCATTCTGAACTTCTAATCTTATCTTTAAAAGAAATAGATCAATAAACGGTAGAGAATACCGAAAGGACAATCAACAATTGACCATCCAGAGAAACTGGCAACATATAGTGTACACAAGACGAAGACAAACAAATAAAACATGAGGCCTCCAACAAATAACTGGAGGTAAAGACGAACCGAACTTCGTTATGTGGAAATCGTATCGGAGAATAATAACACGGAACTCAGAACGTAAAGAAGACAGAATAGGACAACACACAAGAAAAAAGATTAGCAACACGGTCCCCACCAAAAAATGGGGATGAACTCAAGTGCTCGCGAAGGGTAAGTAGTTCCTGCTTCTTATAAGACAACCGGCGTGTTACGCATACATACAGTAATTCCGGTAAGAGTCTTGGCAGTGATAGAGGAAAGAAAACATCTACGTAAAAAGCAAAAGATCCATTGTCATTTGAGATATAGATATTTCGTAACGGTCAACCAGATTGTGATGACAACCGTAGAATTTTTGTAGCGATGAGTTCAGCATAGGAGCAACGTTGACCTGGGCACAAGCTCTAGAATAACGTATGAGTTGTGAAATGAAAACTCCATGTGCCGGTGATGCTGGAATATTGGTACTGACGTAACGGAGGTTGACTATTGGAAAGGTGAGGTAATCGCATTTGTCGTAGAGTTTTGTTTTGTCTTCCTCCGTTGTGGATTTCAAGGTGAATGTCCATGTAAGAAACATATTTTCGAATCTACATCGATGTGCAAGCAACACATAAATCTCAGACTACCCTCAGGTTGATAATTGCTTATTTTTAATATAATTTAGTGACTCAATTTTCAAATATCCGCCAGAAACAGTTTTCCAAATAACACATGGTTCTCTAAATTGTGAATGTTGCAAATCTAGTTATCAAGCTGGAAATGGTAGCAGTCACCAGCTGTGTTTCTCTTTGCTGGTGTCAATGTAGTTGGAATATTGGATTAGTGGATCCAACCCAAGTTGTCAAGTCTCTTTAGTCTCAGCTAATGCCAATGTATTCTCTATTGACATACTATACATGTACAATACAGACAAAGACGTGTAAGTATATGGAATTGTTGATTACGGGTTCTTGACATACAGACAAAGACATGTAAGTATTTGCCATTGTTGATTACGGGTTCTTGTTATACAGACAAAAACGTGTAAGTATTGCCATTGTTGATTATGGGTTCATGACATACAGACAAAGACGTTTAAGTATATGGAATTGTTGATTACGGGTTCTTGTTATACAGACAAAGACGTGTAAGTATTTGCCATGGTTGATTACGGGTTCTTGTTATAGAGACAAAGACGTGTAAGTATTTGCCATTGTTGATTATGTTTTTGATTTGATTTGATTTGTGGTGTTTAACGCCACTTTCAGCAATATTTCAGCTATATCATGGCGACCAGTTTTAGTGGTGGAAGAAGTCGGAGTACCGGAGAGAACCACCGACCATGGGCAAGCAACTGGTAAACTTTATCACTTGCGGCTGCGAGTGGATTGCACCCTTTTTTGTAATTTACAAAGCCGGGCGCGAACCCACGCCGTATTGGTAATAGGCTTGTAGGAGTTGTTAGGTAATCCAACTACCTAACTCATTGAGCCACCCGGGCCCTTGTAGATTACGGGTTCTTGACATACAGACAAAGACGTGTAAGTGTTTGCCATTCGTCGTGTCAATCTTATAATGATACATGTCCATTTTTGTAGAAATGGAGATATCAGAGGTCTTTGGGCAGTTGAATACAAATATTGGAGATATAACATTATAACACTTCTCAAATTGTCTTAAACCAGTATATTTCGCTATATGGCTTATATAGGGAGATACACCATTGACAATTAAAGTCACTGATACCCATAAGTCATATTGGCCAAAAAATGGACATGCATCATTACAAGATTGACACGACGCATTGTTGATTACGGGTTCTTGACATACAGACAAAGACGCGTGCGTATGTACCATTGTTGAAGTACAAATATATTTAAATGTTTTCAATTGTTAATTCAGTCTCATTTAAGAAAAAAAAACATATAAGTGTTTGCAATGTTTGTTTCATTGTTATTATAGTACACACAAAGACGAGTAAGTAATTGCCATTCCAGACAAAGACGAATAAGTAATTGCCATTCCATACAAAGACGAGTAAGTAATTGCCATTCCAGACAAAGAGGAGTAAGTAATTGCCATTCCAGACAAAGAGGAATAAGTAATTGCCATTCCAGACAAAGATGAGTAAGTAATTGCCATACCAGAAAAAGAGGGGTAAGTAATTGCCATTCCAGACAAAGAAGGGTAAGTAATTGCCATTCCAAACAAAGAGGAGTAAGTAATTGCCATTCCAGACAAAGAAGAATAAGTAATTGCCATTCCAGACAAAGAGGAATAAGTAATTGCCATTCCAGACAAAGACGAGTAAGTAATTGCCATACCAGACAAAGAGGAGTAAGTAATTGCCATTTCAGACAAAGAGGAGTTAGTAATTGCCATTCCAGACAAAGAGGAGTTAGTAATTGCCATTCCAGACAAAGAGGAGTTAGTAATTGCCATTCCAGACAAAGAGGAGTTAGTAATTGCCATTCCAGACAAAGAGGAGTTAGTAATTGCCATACCAGACAAAGAGGACAAAGAGGAGTTAGTAATTGCCATTCCAGACAAAGAGGAGTTAGTAGTTGCCATTCCAGACAAAGAGGTGTAAGAATTTGCCATTCCAGACAAAGACGATTAAGAATTTGCCATTATACTATCAATTTTACATAAAATTAATTTTATTATGCTTGAAATACGAAATTACTCCTTCGTGATGCAACATGCATATGTATTATATGTCTTATTGTAAGTTATTTATCACTATAGTATAATTCTGGTAACTTCTAAAATGAATTCAACTTTTTATTGGCGAATTTCGTGACCAAATAATTACACGATTGAAGTACATTGACCAAGTTGTTTTTATTACTCCACATTAGTTTTCTCTAAAGACTACCACATTAGACTTCAATTACAAATCATGGCATTTGCACGAAACGATACCGAAGATGCAGTAAATTTCAAGAAATCAATTTGAATTATTATATTGGTCATCGCATTTGTATTTTTATTAACATCAAAGCTTCATTAAGTGCTTAAGTAAAGACTAAAAGCCATAAAGTGCACGCTAAAATATAATCCCGTAAAGTGCTTAGGTAGTATCTAAGCCCCTGAAAGGGTTCAAGTATAATATAAGCCATATACTGTGTGTGAATAAAATATAAGCCCCATAACGTGATTAGGTAAAATATACGCCCCAAAACGTTATTAGGTAAAAGTTAAGCCCCATAAAGTGCTAAGTACGATCAGAAAAGTTTTAAGATTCCAAAGAGGTAATCAGAAGCCGTAATCAAGGGTAGACAACACAAGGACCAAACGAAGAAGAACAAACAACGATATACAAAACATTACACAGAAAACTCAAGATCGAGAGCAACACGAACCACACTGGACACCGCGGGTGTACTAAAGTACCCGGAAGGAAAGGTTGTTTCGTTTTCTTATTCGATTCGAAATAAAGTTTGCTTGATATTTTACCATGGGTAACATTACTTTTGTTGCATTGTTAAATATATATGCCAAGTTATACCAAGATCAACGTGTACACAACCGCATCGGTGGCGTAATGGTTATGTCTTCGCCTCGAGTGTGGTAGATCTTGGGTTCGAGCTCTGGTCGGGTCAAACCAAAGACTATAAAGTTGGTATTTGCTGCTTCTCCGCTAAGCACGCAGCATTAAGGAAAAATAGCAAAGATTGATTGGCGCGGAATCAGAATAATGTGTCCGAGTGGAGCGACATGTCTACACACAGACTGTTGTTTCAGTGAACTACCACTATCAAAATCCAACTCAGCGTGTTGGTCTAGTACAAAGCGGACCTCATTATCATCTCATTGAAAATTAACTTGTTATCGCAATGATATAGCTGAAAAAATTGCTGAATTGGCGTTAAACAACAATCACTCACTCAATCACTCAAATGTGTACATATGTCACCAATAGAGTAATACATATACAAGCGCTACAGAAAGATTCAACCTGATGCGTATTACATCAACTGAGTAATACAAATAGAGATACGTCTATTACAGGGAAGAACAAAATCAAACCCATACATACTTCACTATAAAGTAATATAGAAACGCATATATGGACACATCTGAAATACATAAATGTACACAAAAACGATAATAAATCTACCATCTAATGGCATATTACCATTCCATATTGAGATGTGGATGTATAAGAATCGGAAAGCAATCAATTTAATTTTTATCATTGACATTGCCAAAGTACAAAAAAGCGAACTTAATATTTCAGAATTAATTTTCTATTATGTGTGATTTCACTGCTGTTGTTAAAATCTGTATAAATTATCAGTATGGATGTGATAAATTGAACATGTGGTTTACAATAATAAAGCTATCTATTATCCTCTGATCTAGTTATTCATGTGAGAGAGACGATATGGCGATACTCAGTAGACTGTGCATGGAAACGATCAAGAAAGAAATTTAATACAGACAATCCATTGTTCATTCTCCGATCAAAGCAAAGCTTTATAAGAATACCATTGCTCTTACTTTAGATTTTCGTTCTTTCTGTCAGATTTATTAGCTTCAAGAAAAGGTTGCAGAGATCAAAAGGGGTCATCTAGAAGCCGGAAATTCATCAAGATGTGGTTAACAACACAATGTATTTTGTTTTGCAAAAAAAATTAAATGAGTTTAAATGGTATACAACACTAAGACACAAATACCATCCAAGACTCTTTAACCCAAATAAATGCATAATATCTGGTAAAAAAAATCTTATGCAGGATATATATTTGTTCTTTTTACAAAGGGTTAAATAATTTGAATTGCCAATTTTATATATTAGTATCATTTTTCTAGAACATTTCAGTTCCCACTTCATTAATTCAATTGTTACTTTAAGATCAACTTTGAGTCAATATTTATGATTGCCACATTTATACATTTAAATAACCATTCATAATCCGAACACCTTCGCCTACAATTAACCCAGTGACCGCAGTAAGAGTTTGGAATCATGCAATTCAATAAACAATGATAAAAAAGGGAAGATATAAACTGATACAATGTGACTATTGTTTTTTGAAATTTTCAATACCACAGGACATATACAGTTCGACAAAAGTTAAGCACCATCTGAATTGTTTCAATAATATCTTTTATAATAATGAACTTATTTCAAATCGGTTTGCTGTTTTCGTTACCTGTACACACATACTTACTTATCTGTGAAACAGGTTATTGATCGATTGTTATTTATGTGTATATGACAGGGTGTGTAAAGTGCCACGTGTACTTTTCAACATTTGTGTTTGCGAACGAAAGCTGATTTTTTTGTGTAGAGTTTTAAGTTTCATTTTCTATTGGTTTGGTATGGTGCGGCTAAAAGCCATAGAAGGGTGGCAGATCACTTCAGGGTTAACCATTACATCATTGTACGACTGATGCAGCGTTTTCGTCAAACGGGGAATGTTACTGGCCGTCCACGTGCAGGTAGACCTCGCAAAACGACGCCAAGAGAGGACCGGCTCATATCCAGACGGGCGCGGCAACGGCCGTTCAGTACAGCTCGTGCACTTCGTGGTAATTTAGCGTCTGCAGGCCACATTAGCACACGCACTGTAATCAGACGCCTCCACCATCAGGGAATGCAAGTGCGAAGACCCATACAACGTCCACAGTTGACATTACGTCATCGCCATGCTCGATTTGACTGGTCACATGATCATTTGGGGTGGACTATTCGCTCATGGAGACGGGTCCACTGGTATGATGAAAGTCGTTTTTGTTACGCCCTACCGACGGTCGTGCAAGGGTTTGGCGCCAACGAAACACTTCATTTCAGGACAACCACATTTTGGGCTCAACTGTTTTTGGGGGTGGTGGTGTAACTGTCTGGGGTTGTTTTTCTTTTGACTGTAAGTTGGACTTGTACGTTCTTGATGGTAATCTGACAGGCCAAAAATACCGTGACAATGTGCTCGCTCCACGCGTAGTCCCCCATTTCGACAATCATGCGTTGGCTGACAGGCCAATGTTCATGGACGACAACGCTAGGCCACATAGAGCCCGAATTGTACAACATTTTTTACAGCAAGAGGCTGTTCAGACAATTCCATGGCCTGCGATGTCGGCAGACATGAACCCTATAGAGCATGTATGAGACTTTATTGGCCGAAAAATTAACCAACGCAATCCAAAATGTCAAAATATTGACGAATTAAGAACTGCTATCTTACAGGAGTGGCAACAGTTCCCCAAAGAACGGCTTAGGCGTCTTGTGCGAAGCATGACGAGGCGTGTTACAGAACTTCACAATAAACGCGGTGGATATACTCGTTATTGATTTGTATGCCTTACACATACGCACAATAGATGCATTTAAAAGTTCTTAAAATCTGAAGACTGCATTTTAATGCAATGTTAAAAACTTCCATCAAAGACCAAACTGGTTTTACGTTTTTCCAGCGCCTGTTTTGAACCCCATTTTTGCCACGTCATAGTCACGTCTTTCAGGATGATAAATACTTCGTAGATTGGTAATTTTAGAGCTCTTGGTGTAGTCTTTTAAGAAGTTTAATAAAAATGGTGATATCTATTTTATTGTTTTAACAGTATTGATGTAAAAAAAATATATCGATGAAAATATAGGGTGGTGCTTAACTTTTGTCGGAGTGTATATTAAACGAATGGAACAAAATAAAACACCAATGGAGTCAATTGTAAATTCCCATTACCATATCGACCTATGGAAGACGAATGTGCCCATTTCGCGCTTGCATCTTTTCGCTTTTTAGCCTGTGATTTGTTTACAAAGGGAAAACGAGTACCGGTAATGATATTGTTTTCTCTTTGTGAATAATAAAAAGGCGCAAAGGCAAAAACACGAAATGACTGCATCCGTTTTTCATGCGACTTCCTTCAGCGCAGTGTATTTCAGATATTTAATATATTACTTATTAAAATAATTGTTTCATCGCATGACTTTCAGTAATATTTCAATTATAGATAATGAAGATCAGTTATATTCTTATGATTGATGGGGGAAACTGGAGTATCTGTAGTAACTCATTATCAAACTTAATCACATGAAGCTACATCAGCTGCACTTCACAACGTACAGGAATCGAACATACAACGATATATATCATAGACATTAATTGCATAGGTAGATATAAATCTAAATCTCATCCGATAGCGGCAACAATCCCCATCCCCTCTTAAAAATTAAATGCAGAAGTACATAAGATAAAGGTAACATTTAAGTTAGAGGAAACAATACAATAGTCAAAACTTAAGGGATTATGGTGCATAACGCCACTTCCAATGGTATTTCAGTTATAACATAACGGTCAGTTTTACTGATGGAGGAAACCGGGGTACTTGGAGAAATCCACCGACTTGTCACAAATCCCTGGCAAACTTTATCACATAATCTTGTATCGAGTACACCCCACCATGAACGGGTTTCGAACTCACAACTTCAATGGTGATAGGCACTGATTGCACAGGTAGTTGTAAATCCAACTACCATACGACCACGACAGTCATGTCAATAGACCAACAACATGCGAGTCCGACCAGCATTTGTTACTGATTTCCCGTTGACCCGTTCATCACCCATAAAACCAGCAATTGTTTATGCATGAAGAAAATTGAAATTGATGATAATTATCCAATAATAGACGATGTTGTTATTCGTCCGTAAAACAATACAATAGTGAAAACAATACAACAGTGAAAACTTAAGGGATTAATGGTGCATAACGCCACTTCCAACGGTATTTCAATTATAACATAGCGGTCAGTTTTACTGATGGAGGAAACCGGGGTACTCTGAGAAATCCACCGACTTGTCACAAATCCCCGGTTATTGCATTGCGACTGGTTGTTTTTTGTTTTTTGTTTTTTGTTTTTTTTGGACGCCAGTATTGCTTCTGCGACGAAGAGAGGAAACAATAGACACAATGATTGACGCTCTAGTCGTCTATTAGATTCTCTATTCCCCCTAAGTGGTGATACATATTCCTGCCGATGATGATGTCAAACGGCATATATAATATATGCCAGGCCCCCTCCCAAGTCGTACACTTTCAGTTGATTGGTTTGGTTTATGTCATTTAACGCCACTTCCACATTCAACAATATTTCAACTATATCGTGGCAGTTAGTTTTATTGGTGCAGGAAACCAGAGTACCCGGAGAAAAACCGCCGACCTGTCGCAAGTCACTGACAAACTATATCACATAATGTTGTATCAAGTACACCTCGACGGGAACATGGTTTGAATTCACAACTGTAGCGGTGATAGGCACTGATTGCATAGATAGCACACTTTTGGTGTTCCACTAACTAACCAGCAATTCAAACGTTTGGAATTGTCATCTCTAGTAATGTAGATGGCAAGAGTTCTATACATTATAGATTAATCTAGACGATATTACAATACAAATTGTAAATTAATGAAGACAGATGTTATTACATATTAAAAAATACTGTATATAATATATCTTAATACAGAATGTAGGTTATAATATCATAAAATGACATGTACATTACGCATAACAAGCATGACATACGATTATTTCTATCATGTCAACAACATTTAATACACTTGCCGAACTATGGTATAAATTACTGTATATTTGAACGGAAAACACAGTAATTCACTGATAATCATATACAACCTTTATGTATGTAGACTTAATGCTATAACAACCTATATCTATGTACAACGAAGAATATAAAGGTATAATAGCTAATGATGCTGTATTTGTGTCTATTCACTTTTTGTTCTCATTATATTTGAATCTGTACACGCTATACTGTCTGGAGTTTTAGTTTTTGTTAGCAACTTTTTGCTGCTTTGTTGTTGTGTTTGCTGCCTAGAACTTGTATATGTGTCTGTATATTTGTTGTCTTGCTATTGTATTTGTTGCCTATGACTTTGATTATTGCCTGTATATCTCTATAATTTTTGTTGTCTTACTATTTAATTTCTTGTCTGTTTGTTTCTTTGTTTGATGGTGTTTAACGCCATTTTCAACAATATTTCAGTTATATTGTGGCGGTCAGTTTTATTGGTGGAGGAAACCGGAGGACCCGGAGAAAACAACTGACATGTTGCAAGTCAGACAAACTTTATCACATAATGTTGTACACCTCGCCATGATCAAGATTCGAACTCACAACATCAGTGGTGATATGCACTGATTGCATAGGTAGTTGTAAATCCAACTACCATGCGATCACCTCAACGACAGCCCCGTTATTTCTTGTCTGGCATTTGTATTTCTTGTCTATATAATTTATGTTTTCTTGCTTTTAATACCTGAAGTGTGGTGACATACTTTCTGCTGTCTTGATATTGCATGTGTTGTCTGAGACTTTGGGTCGTGTGTATATATATTATTAGTTGCCTGTAGCATGTCTTTATGCAGGTATTATGTATGTTGTCATTTCATAACGACAGCGTTACCTGCAAACATTAGATTGTTCATAGCAACAAATGGATACGACACACGTTGTTTCTTTCAACTTAGAACGTCTACTCCACATTAAAAAAAACATGTTGATTCTTCGTATTTACATTAAATAAAATGTAAATGGGACCAAATTCAAAAATAAATAGTACCAATTAACATAGATATAAAAGTATTACATTCATGGTATCACATATAATACGAATATAATATTCATCGTACCACAACGAGGACAAATCAATAAAACGTCGATGAAGTGAAGATGATCTTACAATACAAGAGATTGGGTATCAATTATTTATATACAACACGTTTCCTCGATTAGTTACACGTTTATCCAGAGTGTATATAACTATTGAAAGATAAGATATACATATGAAATATATCTTTTACAGACATTGCATGTTAGATATTACGGTAAAAACTAAGGTTTATCTTCTTCGTGTGTACAAGTCTGTTGATCTGCTTGTTTCGGCTCTTTGGGTTTGCTTGTTTTTGTTGTTTTGTTTTGTTTTTGGTTTCTATTTGCTTTTGTTTGGTTTTTTTTTCTTTCTTGTCTATCAATGTTTGTTATTTACATTTGATTTCTCAGCTGTGTTAAGGGGAAATACAGAACGATACATTTAGTGTATTGTCTAAATATCGGCATATTTTATATCTATCATAGGGCATAAATAAACGTTAGAAAAAACCGAAGGGGCAATCGAGAATGGACAATCCAGAGAGACACTGACAACATTGTACATACAAGACAAAGGCCAAAGATCTACAAAGTAAACGACAACAACAACAAAAAAACACAGAAAACTAAAAAGATGAACAGCACGGACCCCACAAAAAACCCAGGGATAGGCAATTTCTGCTTCTCACGAGACTCCTGCGTGTTACTCGTATAACCAATTCCGGTAAGAAAAGGGGAAAGAACAATGAATCAGATAGGGAAAACAAACAAAAGGGAAAATAGGATAAAATGACAAAAATAAATATTACACTGTCGGAACAATTCCAATTACCAGTCAAAAGATCAATGTTCCTAATAATGTATATACACATGACCGTTAAGTTTCCTAGCTTGCCACAGCCACGTCAATAAATTTCATATATCTTTTTGTTAATTATCTAGAAAATGTTATTAAATCTAAAGTTAATTGTAAGATTTATATTTTAAACATTATTTGTGCGATATTTTTTACAGTATATATACCGCCACGATATAGCTTAATTACTGCTAAAAGTTGGGGTTAAACACCAATCAATCAATAAATATACAGTATATATAGTAAGTATAAAAAGGTTGACGTACCTTACTCAGACTGTTGATATCCAACAATATAGTTGATTCATTGCATGGATTTTAGCATGGAGATTAGTGTGATCTGTTATCATTGTAATAACAATAACCAACGTCAAAAGAGTTAGAAATAAAAATATTTGTGTAAATCTAAACCAATGCTATTGCCAAGGGTTAATGGATATTGTTAGTCAAATAATTGTGCTCACAGGATTTAACTATCAATAATTTGGGATAATTAGTATATATACACTCGTATGTAGCAATGAGATGGCAAAGGTGTTAATTTAATCCTTGACTTTGGTGTGGTTTGTTTATATGCATTGAAATGATGTGGTCACGATGTGACTTTTTAATCTTTGTAATATATAGTTTTCGTAAAACTCTATATTCACCGACTTTTTCCCTGACCCGGTCAACTACAGTTTAAACTTTTGTCATCTATTGCCGTCTCTTTTTTCAGCCGATGCCTTCAAATGATAACCTTCTCCCCTTAAACGAATGCACCAATTTAAAGAAATATGATACCGATGGTCCTTGGGTGGCCAAAGTCAGACATCACTGCCTTCTGTGACTAAAATATCTTTAATTTAAATTTAGATTGATTGTATTCAAGTTTAATGGAAAGAGAATTTTAATCTTATTTATCTGTAATTACAAATGTAGGTAATGTTTCAATAAATTTCTTTTACTTAAAGGGGCATTATCTGCCAAAATCGTAAATTTTTGTTATCCATAAAAACTATCAGATATGATTGATGTCTTAGAAAATTTATTATATTCATTTTTACATAGATGTTCAGTTGTAACCCATTAAAGTAGAGTTTGGGGTTATGGAGGTAAACGCCCCCTTTCAACAATATGTCAGTTATATCCTGGCGATCAGATTTATTAATGGAGGAAATAGGAGTATCCAGAGAAAACCACCGACCTACACTGATTGCAAACCATACGGTCACAACTACGATATCCCCATTAAAATAGGACTTCAATAAAATCTAAAAAAAAAAAAAATCCATTCAATGAGATGATGATGGGGTCCGTTTTGCGCTAAGTTTTTATAGTGCTAGCTCATTGAAACAACAGTCCGAAGATAGACATTTGGACATATTATCCTGATTTCGAGACAACCAGTCTTTGCTCTTTCTCCTTAATGCTGCGTGCTTAGTGAAGAAGCAACAAATACCAATTTCATGGTATTTGGTTTGACCAGACATGGGCTCGAACCCACGACCTACCGCACTCGATTCGAACACGCTGACCATTACACCACCGACGCGTTGATTCTGTCAGAAGTATAAGTTATGATGTGTTTATCTGAAAAGAGTAATGTTCTTAGCCCATATTTTATGACGTTGTTTTTGTGAGAGAAAAACAATGTTAATTATGGCAAATTGAGTCTATTTTGGAAAAATAAATCACGATTACTTGGCTCAAATAGGATAAATTATGATTCATATACATACCATAATGACAAAATAATGTGATGAAATATTATTTTTTGTAACCATAGTCTCCGTTTAAAGCCGATTGTTTACCATTTGAAGGGTAATAGACTGCAAGAAATGCTTGAGAATAACAAAGGGATAATCACAAGCCTTAATATGAAGAAGCACAGATAATGCAATTACCAAACGAAAAGGAATAAAGAGACAGATAAAGATCTACAAAACACTACAGAAAACTAAAGATAAAACAACACAATGCGCACTGAAAACAGGACGAACCTTGTGTAGTTTAGACAGGAAGCATTTCCTGCTACACCAGTGGTTTCCATGTCTAAAATGCTTCCTGTCGTGTTAATCACGTTTTAAATCCGATGATAAGTCATATTCGGTGATAGAATATGAAGGAGATTAGAACACACGATTGAAGATACCAATGGGGTAATCAGAAGTCGTAAATCGAAGGACAGACATCGTAATGACCAAAAGAACAAGGACAAAAGAACAAATAACGATCTACAAAACATTACACAGAAAACTAAAGCTATTTCTTACATATAGTGCATTCTTATATAGATATCGATGAAATACCGTGATTTCCGAGTTAAATAAAAACGATAATTTCACTAGTGAAATTACCATTTTTATTTTCACTCTCGCTATTTTTCCCGCCATTTTTCGAGCCGGAACTTTTTTTTTTTAGAATATTATATGGAGTGATGTCCCTTTGCTTCATTTCATTGACAGATTGTTAGTTTCAGTTATGATAAAGGAAAGATTTAAAAAAATAAACAAAAGGATATCTTAATCTAGTATTTCATTGCGATACAATAAAAAGCAGGTAAATTTGGCAAACATTGACATGTTTTAATACTTTTCATGGCAGAATTATTCTCTAAAAACATGTGGTCTCGGTAGAAAAAATCTGTCCAACAGTAGGATAAAACTTTAACCACCCCCAAAAAGATCGTCTGCTATAAATTAACTCCAAATAACAGTGTTCGTTCTATTGCTTCTTGTAAAATTAATCCAAATTTTTCACAGCTTTCGTCAACCACAAGTACTAGTTCAATGACTTCTGACACTAAAATGTCATCTCGTTTTTTATGGGAACACTTACATTTACGGAGGAACATTTAATTTTAACAATCCTAAGTCTATTCAGAAAAGACAAAGTGATGATTCCGGACTACAAATAGCAAAAACTAAATATAAAAGAATCCTACCTTTATCGTTTAGTGGTTCCGATTCTGAGTGAACTTTAGTCCAGTTTCCTTCCGTTAAAATCCGTTTGAATTACGTACACATTTAACGTTTGAACCGTTTGGACCCACATTTAACGATTTACATTTCCTAGCTGTTATATTGTTAAATTACTTGTTTTCTAATTATATAATCCATCGAATTTGAGATAGTTTTGGTTTTGTTAACGGCCAAATATTGGTATGCATCCGACTTCTTTCACAAAACATTCTTCCCACAAGGGTACAAATGAAATTTACATATACGAAACATACATCAAGTGTTAATAAATAAAACTGTGTCTTTCAAGGTCGAGTGCATACTATGGTCACAAAGTTTACAAGTAACCAACATGGAAATTATATTCCTAATCGAAATATGTGCACATGAATTTATTTATTTACAAAATTGAAAGCATTAGACAAACTTTTCAGTTAACGAGTAGCCAAGGACACAGTTGTATATTAATGCGCAACAAAGAAATAAACACATGCAATGCAGATGAAAGAAAATATCAAATTTATTGACTCAAAACAGTCTATATAATAAACAGTATAACTAACTTCGATGTCCGATTACCAAAAATATGTCACTCATGACCGCACAACACTGATAATTCACTCATGCGCTTCGCGCATTCGTGAATTATCAGTTGTGCGGTCATTCGTGACATATTTTTGGTAATCGAACATCACAGTTAGTTATACTATAATTATCGCCATAATTATGATTAATGTTATTGCTATAATGTGGATTGCTATTTGAATAGCGCAACACAAATAGTAACACTGAAAAATTACAAATACACAAAATTTGGTGTCCACTGATTGTGTCTGAAATGTAATGCAAATATAACAAGGGCAACGCAAAGCGTGGCGTATCCCCTCGCCTAAAAATTTGACCCGGTGACTTTGACCTTTGACCTATGACCTTGAAAATCAATAGGGTTCCAGATTCTTTTAAGGACTAAGTATATGCCAAGTTTGGTCAAAATCCATTGAAGGATGTTGATTCTAGAGTGTTCACAAGGATGTTACGGAAGGACGGACGGACTGTAGCGTTACTATATCCATTCGCAACTTCGTTGACGATGGGATAAAAATGTTCGCGGATCAATTTCAATATTGTTTATCTCCGTGGTATATAAATCTAAGACTTAGTTATCCGCTATATTGCGCAAACCATCCGAAAGTTGCGATTATGTGAAAGACTGTCATTTTACTCACATGTGAAATACATTTTTGTACACTTGCTTGATCGCATCATTTTACTAAGAAGGGAGGCTTGAGCCCATAAAGCTAGTTAAACCCCGTCACTTTTTATTGAAGCGCATGTAAAAAGCCAGGAAAGAGAGCGATCATTAAAAAAAAATTATATACGTATTATGGCATCGATTTTGCGAATGAATTTATTTCGACAATGTGGTATTTGTTGTTCTTCATTTGATCATTGTACCGTTGGTCTAACATATATTTTGTACAAATTATGTAGAATATGAGCTGCTGTGTTTTATGTGTTGTAAGGAATATTTCTTATATGATATTCTAGTGACAGGAAACTACAAATTATGTATCTTAATTTCCTTCGGTGAGAATTAATCTAAATAATTGTTGACTTTGTCGTCACAATATTTATTAACAAACGTCATTGATCTGTGTACAATATTAACAGATAACTGTGTCAAAAATTAGAATTTCAAGTGTGTGTTTTTTTTAATAGATTTTGAAATATAATCTTAACAATAGAATAATCCTCTTATGCTATTTAAATATAAATTGATATTCACACAAGTATGTGAAGAGTTTTAAAATCTTTTAAATTGAATTTATGATTTTGAGAATTATTGTTTTATAAACAATGATATTACAACATTTGCGGAATATAACGTTTGTCACTTTAATTTTAGTTTCTTTTTATTAAATGACATTTTTTATTTGTATATATAGAGTTGTAAATATAAATGCGTAATTTATTTTCTTTAATATTTAATAAAAATTAAAGCATAAACAATGAAATATTGGAATTAAATGAAAAACAAACTACTGGAACAGTTCCAAATTCCAATAGAAAATCAAACTACTGGAACAGTTCCAAATTTCAATAGAAAAACAAACTACCGGACCAGTTCCAAATTCCAATAGAAAAACAAACTACCGGACCAGTTCCAAATTC
>MJUT01041126.1:543326-558030 GCA_002080005.1 Gigantidas platifrons | reverse complement strand
TCCATGGTCGCCAGCATGAATTGGTTGATTCTTCTTCTTCTTCGGGTGTCAAGCTTGGATCCAAGCATCGACTGCCTCTTTTGAAAATTATTTCCAAATTTCACGATCATAAGACTTTTGAATCAGCTCTACATCATTGCTGTTGCTGTTGGTGTGTTGTTTCAGATAAGTCAGTCGGTGTCTTCCTGGAGCACGTATTCCGTCAATCTTTCCAGTGAGGGAGAGGTGTCCTACGAATTTAAGTTGCCTTCTCTTGATGTTTTTCAGCAGGCTTCTGGTTTGATTAACTTGATGTAGAACTTCTTCGTTGGTTTTTTTGGCTGTCCATGCTATCCTTTGCATTCTGCGGAGATCCCACATCTCAAAAGGTTAATTCTTTCAGCTATTCTTTTGTGAATTGTCCACGATTCTGAATTGTATTCAAAAACAGGATAAATGTAGCATTTTAGGACTCTGTATCTGGTGGAAAAGGAGATGTTCTTATAGCACAGTACTGACTTCATTTGCTGGAAAGTGGCCTTTCGTATATTAAATTCTTTGTCATCTTTAGCATCCCAATTTATTGTTGTCCCAAGATATTTAAAGCTCTTCGCTTGTTTTAGAGTTGTTCCATTCACTATAATTTGGCAACTTGGAATTGGTTGAAATATATAGAATTCTCAATGTTTTACCTGATTACAGATATGTCTCAATATTAACTTGACTATTTCTGCTTCATTGTCTGATTTTGTGGATTAAGACGTACCGACCGAGAATTTCAGTCAAAGATGTTAACAATAGTGGAATGCTGGAATTCTCGTTCTCAGATTTTGCGGGATGTACATAAGACACAATATTCTGAACTTTATTTCAATTAAATGTTTTAATATGATATCTGGATTCAACATAAAATAAATTTATGTAGCTTTTATTACAACAGTTTGTTGTTTTATTAATTTAGAGATTGGTTTCCGCTTTCTGTCAATTTTATAACCTACAACAGTGAACCTTTAGTAGAAAGAAGAAATGCTTTATATATGATTTTGAAACAATTGGAACACAAGGAGACACATTAAACCTATATGATAACAATTATCAAATTTGATTCATTAACACGATCTGGTCATACTGTTATGTTTTGTTGCGATTTGTGAAATCAAATTGACAGTTATCTTTCAATAGGTTTTCAATACCAAGTCATAAGATTTTTCACAATATAACTTTAACAATACCTGTGATTTGGTCTCTCTTGTGCTATAACAGGAACTACACAACCTTACATCTATAGTATTCATTCTAAGATTTTGATGATCTCCTTAAAATCGCATGATATTTAATGTAATATAGGAAAATAAGAAATTAGTTGTTTTTATGTCTTAAATATTCCACTATTAAAGCAAAATTAGAACATTAATATCAAGTGTTTTTTTTATATTCCTGTTAAACCACAAGTACTGGCTCAATATAGCAGATGTGTTATCAGTCTTGTTTCTATTCAGTCTAGCTTAATTTATAAAATATATCCCTCCAACATATGGTTAGGGTTATGGTGTTTAGCGCCAATTTCAAAATTATTTCAGTTAGATCGTGGCGATCAGTTTTATTGGTGGAGGAAAGCGGAGTACCCGGGGAAAACTACAAACTTGCCGGTAATCATTGACAACCTTTTCACATAAAGTTTTAGCGAGTACACATCGCCAAGAGCGGGAAACGAACTCACAATTTTAGTGACGATATGCACTGATTGCAGTTAGCTGTAAAATCAACTAACAGACGATCGCTCCAAAACGTATTAAATCTTACTTGACTATATAGTGTACTCCTCTGCTGTTTAAAACCATTCATTATGAAGCATTCTGCAGTAGAACATCTACAAATACAAGCAACCAAATCATTGTGTCTTTCAGATTTATTTAAATCTAGCAAGAAAACCACATATATTTTTTTCGACACCATTTTGATGAGGATATTTAAAAACATGATGCTCGATTTTTGTCTCCAAGGAATTATACTTATTCTACAAATCGAAAGGAATTATTTATAAATATAATTTAGTTAGTTTTCTTTATGGAGAAAACAAATTAAAATAATGAACCATAATTCCATAATGTTTATCTCTATGTTATTTAAACTGTGTTAAGTGATTTAAGACTGTAATTCTCCTATATGGAAAATAATTTGACAGCAACATGTTGCCAAACTACTTCTTTTAACATTTAAATGGAAGTGCAATACATGCTAAATTGTGAATACCATTTCGGTAGACGCCATATTACAAGAGGAAACAAATAATTGAATTTCCTTTAAAAAATACTATTTTCCGATTGTTAACTGCCTTGACTATGACTAGGTGGGCTTTATCCCTGATATGTATCTATTCCAGGAATTTATTGGCTTTTATTGCTGATATGAAACAACTTATTTATTCAAAGAATAATGTGCTTTGGTGCATTGTGTTGTTCTTGTCCCATATTACGGACACGATGCATTTCTAAACATACATTCAACGTCAATACTATTTAGTCTTGTTTTAAACTGTAACGACCAAGAAGCTTATGTCAGCACAATTGAAGCGAAATACAAAGTTGTCAGCAACACAATTGATTCCCAGATTAAGTTATAATCTCAGAAATATCTGGTCATTTCCTCCTTTGGGTTACCATTCCAAGCGTATAGTAGATATTTATTGAGAAACTCGTTTTGTTTGTTTCAGGACATTTGCTGATGTTGCAGACTAACGTTGTGAGTTCGAATCCCGCTGAGTAGAGGTGTACTCGATAAAACATTATGTGATAAAGTTTGACTTGCAGCAGGTGGGTGGTTTCTCCGGGTGTTCCGGTTTCCTCAACAAATAACACTGACCGCCACGATATATCTGAAATATTGTTGAGAGTGGAGTTAAACATTATAATCCCCTAACCATAGCACATTTGATTCCCAGTTTAAAACATAATCTCGGAATATCTGGTCATTTCAGGCTTCGGGTTACTATTCCAGACGTATAGTAGATATTTTATTGTGAAACTCGTTTTGAATGTTAGGGGAAACATGCTGATGTTTACTGTAAAACAAGTGAGTGTAAATCCTTTCAATGTAAGTCTAGTAAATTAGACGGATTTTGGTTTTATTGCTACAAAATTTAAGACTGACAAAATTGGAGTATTTGCGATAGTTTCGTGTGTTATATCAAGCCCAGCTTCATATCGACCACCATTGTTTTGCTTAAATTTCCGACAATCATACATATTTGTAATTCAGTTCAAAGAGCATGTTATTTTGTTTTTGTCAATTTTGTTGTCATTTTTGCTTAATTCCATGCAACACAATAAAAAATCTTAAAAATCAGAGTGACATTGAAGTTTTTCCAAGATGTATAAATCACGAATTTGAATCTGTAACATAGACGAAAAACCCATTAAAATGACATAACAAATTCTCCTCCGACAGATAAGTTACTAAGTGGTAAACCATCTAGATAAATGATAGTTATCAATATATTCAGATTTTTATTAACATAAGAATCAAAGTAATTAACGGGTAAGAACTTAATATATACTATATTATCAAGCTGGTGATAAGGAAGATATCAATGTTCTACATTAATATGAACAGCCAAGAAACATAGTGGTCTAAACGACTATGTAAATATAAACATGTATTTAGCCATTCAATAACATTTTCACATATCACATATCAAGAAACATTCCAGTGGAATAATGTATTAATTATGTCATTCTGATATACAAAATACACTCTTTATAATTTTTCATAAAGTGATCACAGTGACGAACTCTGATAAGATATGGTTTTTTTTTCAATCTCGTACGGTTTTGTCTGAAAAGTTTGAAGATAACAAAGGGGTAATAACAAGCTGTAAATCGAATCAATTTAAGGTTGAATCTGATTGTTGCAATACAATGAAAAACAAAAAAATATCACTCTTTCTGAACCATTCCAAAATTCAATAGAAAAACGTAGACTAAGGTAAAAGCTATACTCAAACACACTAATACATGACCGCAAAGTTTCTTCGCTTGGTATAGGCACTTCAATAAAGAGTGGCGGGGTAATCTAGTTTTATAGGCCAAAATTTAAAACGTTTCATTAAATTAAGGTGGTACCTAACACTACAGGGAGATAACTCTTTAAAATCAGTTGAACGTTTTGATCATATGATGTTTGTATGCAGATTTCAAGCATCTCGGTGATCAAAACCACAGAGAGAAAAGCTGCTATGTGTCTATTGAATTTATTGTTCTGATTCTGTTGGTTGGAATTTGTCAAAATTTTGATATTTATTACAGTGGATATATTCAAACACACTGCCAAAAAAATTAGAAAATTAAACGAGCAAATCAAATTTTACCTGAAGTGTAAGGTACCACCTTAAAGTGAATCAATACATATTCTTTCAATCATGCGTATCAAATAAAGTATATATTCCTTAGCTAAATCTAGCAAGTTTGGTGTGTCATTTGATGTATTTACTGATTCACGTTTCTTAGATGACAAGAAAAGAAAATGTTACTTAATAGCCACTATTGTGTATGTTTTCACTATTACCAATTCAGCCAAAAATATATCTGAAGAAGCTGTACATCATTGAAGTTCGCAGACTAAATTGGAGTACATTGCTAACTATAATTGCTTGGTATATTATGTTGTTGATAACAATACGACTGAAACAGATTTAATTGGATAAACATAAGAACTTTTACCACTTTCAAGAGATTTAGTTTCTACTTTCGACTAAAAACTTACGCATGTATCTAGACAACAGATTTAATGACGTAATGTATCTGTAATTCTATCTATTTTAATACTGTTGGACAATACCATAATTACGGGATGTATGAACCCAAAACAATGTGTCCAAGAACAGAATATCTGACTCGAGAGGTAACAATACTTTACATTTCGTACTAAAACAGAACAAACTTAGCATGCAACTGAATATAATACTACGTATTCAGAGAACTTCAGTGTCAAGTAGACGAGTTTTTGATCAGGTCCGTGTTGTTAACTTTCGGTGTTTTGTTTTTTATTTGTTTTTCTTCGTTCTGTGTCTTGTGTTCCCTATGTTGCCTGTGTCCCTGGATTGTCCATTCTCGATTGCCACTTCGGTTTTCTCTAACCTTTGTCCTGTGTCGTGTGTTCCCAATGTTGCCTGTGTCCCTGGATTGTCCATTCTCCATTGCCACTTCGGTTTTCTCTAACGTTTATTTGTTCTGTGTCTTGTGTTCCCAATGTTGCATGTGTCCCTGGATTGTCCATTCTCCATTGCCACTTCGGTTTTCTCTTATGTTTATTTAGCTGGTGGCCGTCAGTTAGTGAATACATAATTATATATGCAATCAATGCATCTATCACAAATGAATTAATACACACTAAGACGGATTACGACATATCAGAAACTGTTATTGAGTCATATCAAGATATGATAGACAGCAGGTCTCAAACGTTTTGGGTTTTTTTTCTCCTGAAACTAAATTCTTCAAACACAAATGTTTGGCTCAAACAATTAAAAAGTGTGAAAAGACCAAAGCAGTAATCAGAAACCGTAGATAGAAGGGTAGACAATGCAATGGCTGAACGAGACAGGGCAAAAAAGACAAATGATGGTATACAAACCATTACACAGAATAAAAACTTAATATTTAGGAACACGAACCGAAATAAAAAAAAAAAAACGAGATGAGCACATTATTCAGGAAGAATAATTATTTCCTGCTCTGCATGTGTCGTCCGTCGTGTTAATCCAATGATCAGTTATATTCGGTAATAATGTATGACAGAAGAATGAAGAATGGCTTGTCACGACAAACGCAACACATCCGTGCTGGTATGTACCAAAGACATTCCGTGGCAGTTAACCAAGTAATGTAGGTGATCGTAAAACTTTCATTCTCCAACTTCCTTGTTAGGAACAACCCTCTATTATAACAATACGAACAGGAACCGCAAGCTCTGGAATATCACATTCAGTGAAAGATATATACTTCACATACACATGTGTTGCTTGACTGTTGCTACGTACAGTTGGAAAGTTCAATATAGAAAAATAGAAATCATCTTTTTGTCGTAATGTTTTGTTTTTAAGTTCTAGTGTAGATCAAGACATGACGCAGGTCTAGATGTATCTTTAGTATTCTTTTTTCAATATGAATGGCATAGATAGACACTAAAAATGAAATTATTCAATGAAAGGACATCATCTATATAGTGAACATAAAATTGGAGGAGCAGAGCCAGCTTCTTTTCGTTTTTCCCAGTTGGAAACCATAATAATTCTGACTGTCTGTTGCAAAAGCACGTCCACCAAGCATAGCAAAAGTTGTTATCAATGATGGTGGTTTATAAATTAAATGTACTATCTTGATTGGAGAAATTCAATAATCGACTGTCTGCATGCAAGATTCTTTATATACATTATTTTGATTGATAACTGTCATTCAAATATTACATGTCTGATTCCATATATACATGTTTAGGTCATTTGTCTTGCTATATAGTATCTTGATATGGAAAAGTACATGTGATACATTTGTTCTGATATATAAATTTCTATTTGTCGTACATTTAATTAAGGAAATTATCTTGGATTTGGAAAAGTATAATTTATCATCGAAATTAATCATCTATTAAATGTTTTAGTCTCAAATATCATTCTTGAAATGTTGTATTTAATGGACATTATCAGTCTTAAACATGATATAAATAGGTATTTAATTAAAACTAAAAGACAAATTAAAAGAATTAGTCCAACTGTGTTTCATAAAAGAAAAGAATAGCCACAGTAGATATAAATACCCTATCCTAGGAAGAGACAAATCCTATTTTGTTGAAAAAAACAACCCCAAGCATTCCGATTCTGAAACTTATATCATCAACATGCTCGAGGTTTTCACTGACAACATACTTGCTATGTTTAGGAACCGCATCGGTGATGTAATGGTTAGCGTACTCGCCTCAAGTGTGGTAGATCGTGGGTTCGAGACCCCGATCGGGTCAAACCAAAGACTATGAAATTGGTATTTGTTGCTTCTACGCTAAGCACGCAGCATTAAGGAGAAATAACAAAGACTGGTTGGCTCGGAATCAGGATAATATGTCCGAGTGGGGCGACATTTCTATCCGTTGACTGTTGTTTCAGTGAACTAGCACTATAAAAATTCAACTAAGCATGTTGGTCTAGTACAAAGCGGGCATTATCATCATTTCATTGAAAATTAACTTGTTCTCGACATGATATAGATGAAAAATGTGACGAACTTGCCTTAAACAACAATCACACACTCACCGTTATGTTTGGTGGACGTGTCTGGCAACAAACTCTTTGTGTACCTACGAACACAAACTGTGCTCCCCTTCTTGCCGACTTTTTCTTTTCCTTTATTCCTACGAAGAAGACTTCATACAGGGGTTTATCAAGAAACCCAAAGACGTTTGCACGATCCTTTAATTTCACGTTCCGCTATATAGATGATGTCCTTTCACTAAACACTTCTAAGTGACTGTGTTAATCGAATATATCCGACTGAGTTAAATCTACTTCGTATTTTGATCTACAACTCGAAATTTACAGTGAGGGTTGGCTAAGAACGAAATCTTTACAACAAAAGAGATGATTTCAATTTTCCAATTGTGAACTTTTCCATTCATATGTAGCAAAATTCCAGCAGCAGCTTCGTATAGAGTATATATCTCTCAGTTGATCCGATACTCCAGAGTTTGTGGTTCCTTTAATGATATCCTCGATAAAGTAAGCATAAACAATGCAAGACAAAGTCTGTGAATGATCGTTGTGTCTTCATTTGGCAATTGTATTGTCTGTCCTTCGATTTACGGCTTCTGATTACCTCTTTAATAACTTCAAACTTTTCTTAATTGAATACTAGAGGGGATTGAGTGAGTTCGAACCCCGTTCATGACGAGGTATACTCGATACAACATTATGTGATAAAGTTTGTCAATGACTTGCGACAGGTCTGTGGGTTTTTTTTCGGGTACTCTGCTTTCATCCACCAATAAAACTGACCTTCACGATATACCTGAAATAGTGTTGAAAGTGGCGTTAAACACCATAAACCAAACCTTAATTGAATACTTATTGCTATGGTTGAATCTCTTAGTTGTAGACAGGTGCTCTAAGAATTAAAAAATACAATTCCGTTCATTTGATTTTATTATACAAATACTAAAGCTGTCAACATAATCTTAAATATGAATTGTCTTATTTTTTTATCAATGCAATTTTCAAAAGATTGAAACATTCTTGAATTCTGCAATACACCACTTTTGTTTTGCAGTCTGTGATGATGCCAGTAAGCTAGATTGTAAAATTAAACATTTTGATTACACTGATAGTCGCCATATGAAATGAATTAAATGTATGCTTCCCTCTTATCTTTGACAATTCTACGTGCTTTGATTTTAATATTTGTAATTACTGAGGACGAAACAGGTCGAAAAAATGACAGAATGTCTATATCATTGTCAGTTCTTATTGCCATTTTCTGTGTGATAACATAATAAATCAAAGCATCATCAGAAACAGATTTATTTACATAAAAATTACTAAAATAGTAACAGAAACTGTCTGTTTGTTTTGATACGGACAATCCTGAACAATTACATCTGGATGACCAGAGGGTATAGCCCTTCAATCTTGGCTATTACACTATAACTAACAATTATCTTAACCTTGTAGGTAGCTACAATTTACATGAATGAAAATAATTAGTTTCGCTATAGAATACCTAAAATAGTAAATTCAATAGTACCCCCTCGTATTATAGGGGATGTAAATGTATTACAACAAGGCACTGTCTTATTGATAAACAACATATAATGAAGACAGGTTTGAAGATATCACAGGGGTAATTAGAATCCGTAAATCTAAAACTTCTCCTATAGAAATATTCCACTTATTTCTTTATTATTACTTTCATTTAATAATATAAACGGAGCTCTATAATAATTTGATCAAGAGTCAAATGGAATTGATAATTGAACAGACTGGTTGAACCCTAAAAATCACCGTTAGACGATTAAAAAACAAATATAATAACGAGCCAGTTAATGTATTGCCAATTACTACACTAAACAGTCCTCTTACTACGCATATTTTAGTCCAAATTGACGATGTCATTTCAGTTTAGATTACACATTCAATATTGAAGATGTTTTATCAAATGCGATATTTGACTTGTGAATAATACTATTATTCAATAATAAAAACAACTAAATGTTTAATTCAAACGAATCAGTCACAAACTCGGAAACCTTTCAGATCAGTTATGGTGTTCAATGTTGCATCTTTTAGATATTAAAATAAAAACATTTTAAAAATTGAAAATTCCATACTGTTCGAACAGTTCAAAAATATGATAGAAAAAAAATATAAACAGATGCGAAAATCGGTATCCTTGACACCAATAAACATTACCGCTTACTTCCCTTGGTTGGTGACGTAGTAAAACTAGTTTGATGGGCCCTAACGTCTCCTTTGGTCTTCCTCTCTTTCTTTTCCCTTCTGGAAGACCAAAAAGAACATGGAGACGCACCATCGAAAATGAAATAAAGGAAAGAGGATACACCTGGGGCACAATAGAAAGCAAAGCCAATAACAGAGGAGAGTGGAGGAAACTTGTCCTTGCCCTATGTGCCATGAGACATAGCAAGGACTAAGTAAGTAAGTAAGTAAGTAAGTAACGTCTCCTTTGTTTCTGAATAAACACATAAATATTCTGCAGAAGTTGTCATCTCCTACCTTCTACAGAGAGCAAAATCAAAAGCATAACTTCCACACAAAAGCAGGGAGTAACGAATGCCACACAATATGAAACAACTTTAGTAATAACTTGCCAGTAATAGTTGTTAGTGGCCTGTTCCATTTATTTAGTTCTTGTTTCTATTTTAAAACCTACTTTCGTTTTGTTTGTGTTTGTTTTACAGAGTATTGGTTTGTGTTGATGTGATTCCTTATTCTGCTGACTATATACGTATTATTTCCAAATTGCACTATTACAAAACTTTCCAAGCATTACGGGTGCCACACGCGGAACAGGAACTGACTACCATCCGGAGCCCATGAGTTCACCCCCGGTTTTTAGTGGGGATTGTGTTGCGCAATCTTTAGCTTTCTGTGTACTGTTTTGTAGGCCATTATTTGCCCTTTTATCCTTGCTTCTGCCATTGTAATGTCTGTCCTTCATCTTACTGCTTCAGTTTTCTCTTTGGTATATTGAAAATTCTCATACAGTAGGAGCTAGGTGTTTCTAAACGGGTGTTTAGTGCTTGAGATCCCACAACCCCGATAAGACTTTCCAAGAGAACAGCTCATCATAGATTTGACTCCATCGAGTACCGTTGTTTTCCTAAGCCGCAGACTTTTCAGAAGATGGTCATCTGCACATTTTTCTTAATTCAATAGTCTACAATCTACAACTCTCATTAGATATTTTGTTCGTGTATTATTATCGTATACATGTATGTGCTGTAGCTGTGGCTTAGCGTTAACAAAGCAAACATGTTTTCATGTAGCACTATACATTCTACAAACCCTTCCATATAGTTCACCCAGTTTTGTATAACATGCTTTTTCTATATCAAAATGACACAATCAGCTCGAGGGTAGATAAAACCAGTTAATTATAGGTACCGTAACAGAGCACTTCCTCATAATTACATAATTATAATTTCAGATTTCTATATCAGAAAAAAAAGATAGAAATACGACATTGCAATTTCACTGCTGAAAGCGTTTCCGTTGAGCGGCATGTTTATGTATTTATCCTGCACGTGATCTAATTGAGCGGCATGTTTATGTATTTATCCTGCACTTGATCTAATTGAGCAGTATACTTGCTTTGATTTAAATATTTTGTTTGTTATATGCATATAGTTGTCCTTGTACCTGATACATGTTGAACGACGTAAAAACGGTATCAGTTATAGCGCGGCCACCATCAAAAACTATGAGAATGGAGTTTGTTTCTGCTCTTTTTAGACAATTTGGCAGTTGTTTTGGGCTTTTTGACGTTGCAGCATAAACACAAAATACGTACACTGTCGATAAATATGAAATGTATTTACACTCGCTGCGAAACAAGCCAGAAATACGCTTGCCATATGCTTTATTCCTATTCCTATAGCTCGTACAAGGACACTTTATATTTTCCAACAATGTACGTATATTGTCTATTTAGGTTATACTACTAATATAAGTCATCAATAGCTATATTTACTCTTCAAATATTTTTTCTTATTTCGTCTTTCGTCTGAGTATCGATATGTAACCAAAATAATCATGCCCCTTAAATATTAGAGTAAAACAAATTGTAAACCTTTTATCGATGTTACTTTTATTGCAAAAATTTTAGTCTGCATGTTAACATGTCTTAAGTTTCAGGATTATGGGGGATATATGTTATGGTGCTTAACGCCAATATCAACAATATTTCAGTTATATCGTGACGGTCAGTTTTATTGGGGGGGGGACTGGAGTACCAGACAAAGCCACCGACCTGTCGCAAGATTCGGTGAGAAGGTGATTTCGGCATGGCCGTTGGGGTTATCATTGCTCATTTTATTTTTATTTTTTTAACTATGAAAATCGAATAGTTGTTGTACATAACAAAGGCAACAAGTAATAAGGGAATTGAGAGAACTTTGATCGTATGAAAAGCTTGAAGGTACCAAAGGGGTAATTAGAAGTTGTACACGGAAGAAGACCAAACAATACAATGACAGAAGGAAAAAATGACACAAAGGGCCAACAATGACTTACAAAACACTACTCTTCAGGGCGATTGGCAATGAATGAGGAAAGGACCAACCCAACATACCCGTGGTCATTTTTGACACCTAATTTCTTGAAGAAAAAATTGATTGATTGATTGATTGATTGATTGATTGATTGATTGATTGATTGATTGATTGATTGATTGATTGATTGGTGTTTATCGTCCAGCGAGCAATTTTTCAGCTATATTCAGGACGAGAACATTTAAAAATTTAAACGCCACGGGACTCGAAACAAGGAAAGGTGATGGGTAGGGACGGATAATTTAGCCAGTGCAACATGTCTCCTATGGACCACTCATGAAGAAAAAAGGAATACTGCGGTAAATATTTAGTATTGTTTGAACATTTCCACCATTTGTTAATTCATTTTTTAAATACCATAAAGACATCATTCACATTTATTATAAATATCTCATTTTGCCATTTTGGACTTGTATTTGATTTACAAATTTTGTTATTGATGTCATATTGTGACTTACCAGTGTTCTATAAGTCTTCATTACGGCGTGTATTGTTATTTATATACAGCCGTTTTAGAGTAGTTTTTAGAAAGAAAGCTAAACTTAGAGAGTTAATTAAATCAAAGATACAAAAATGTATATATTCTATAGACTGCATGGTGGAAATGCCATTAGCACTAAAAAGTTATTTAGATACAAAAACACATTGTGTGGGATTGTTATTTTTAGCAGAAAATCTATGTCCATTGTCTGTCATTATCTATCCTTATGGTGTAAAATATGACAACATGCTTGCCCCAGAATAAAACAAACAATGGGATAATGTACTAATGCATTCAGGTTGAAAAAGAAATGTACTCTAAATAGTACCACTTTTATTAAATTTGTATAAAAACAAATTAAGGGCGCCAAGTTTGATTTATCTGAAGTAACAACATCATGTAAAAGGACAGGCATACATTGACTGGTTAGCTGGTTTAACACCTTATTCTGCCACTCAAATCGTTAAATATTTCATGAATATAAACACTTGAATGCATCATTTGGTCTTACGAACACATAACAGGAGGTCGAGCTGTGTATTTGTTCTGTCCCGTATTACTAGAGGCTGGTCATTTTGAAGGGATTGTACACCATAACGGAGTAACAAAGTCATATTTTTATTTCGGAAATTTGAACATGGATTCATGAAACACACTTCATATGGAAATGCGTGGAATTTAATTTTCTACACATACATTAGACTGGCATAAGTTTATTTAGATTCTCATCCGAAAATAGTAAACTAAGGCCAATATCCCGTAAGCCTTGGTACATTGTAACCTTGGCCGATTTTGGCTATCCCATTTGGACCCTTTGGTTTACTTGCTTTAAAAGATTTTTAAAACACTTTTGACTACGAGCGTCCCTCATCATATAGTTTTTTCAGAACCAAACTCGTCTGTAGACACTAAGTCAGATATTTATGTTTTTATTATATTTTTTCGGTATTTCTGATACTTAATGTCAAAATATTGTAGTTATAATCTTGGCAAATTATGTAAAGTCATCTTTCTTGAACTTTTGAAACGTAGGTATCATCCGCCCAGTAGTCAGTGTTTTGGCACTGACATGGGTTATACTATATATCTATTATTGTAATTTATAGTTCCTTAATAATGTAATTACATGTTTATTATTTAAACTAAGGTTCGGCAGCCTCAAATCTATAGATAACCTTGGCGGAATTTGGAAAAAATATTCGGTTTTCTTCATCTCTAAGACTTTCAAATTATTTGGCTTTGTTTGTTTGTTTGTTTGTTTGTTTGTTTTTCTTTCTTTCTTTTTTGTTTTGACTTTCAGAGTACCCGATAAATGAATTTTTATTATATATATTTATGACTGAACTTCACCGTTCCTAGTATTTTATGAATCAATCTTTTTTTTGGTCAAGGTCAGCATGACGGGTGGACGAGGTGTGTTTTTGGTCTCCGCATTTTATGTTTTTATTGCTGGTTATATCAACAACTATTACAAATTGTCAATTCCCCCTACAAATTTAATATGTAGATATCATTATTTTGACTTTTCTGGTTTAAATTCTTTCCAAAAAAGTGATTTTGGAAAGGTTTTAATTTTTGATATAAAAATAGTTTTGACAGTCGAGTTCATTTTGATCATGGAACTCGTCATGCACGAATGAAAAATATTTTTGTCAACTCTTTTCAGCACACTTTTTCCAAAACCTCTACCGGGTCTCTTTTTCTATTCTTTCTCTTACAAAGTGGTGATATCCATCCACATCCAGGGCCAAATCCATGTAAACGGAATCCAAATATCCGGGCAGTAAATGTTCAAAGGGCGTCATAAAAAGTAGTAAATCTATCAACTGCTCTATTTGCGACCAGAAAACCCACATAAAATGTACAAATATCACTAGCAACCAAATTTCTAAAGAAAAAACGCAAAATGATGTACACAATTCTTTTATTTGCGATCAATGTACAATCAAATCCCTTCCTTTTAATCAAAATAAAAATGTTGTAGAAGATCAACATCAGTCTTTTGAAAAAAAAAAAAAATTGAACCCAAAACTTCATTTGAAGATTCGGACCATTTTAAATTTTCTAAACAAAGGGGCCTTCATTTTATTCATCTTAATGCTAGGTCACTGCTCCCAAAAATATCAGAATTAAAAATTATTGCATGTAAAACCAAAGCCGCAGTGATATCTATTTCGGAAACATGGCTCGAAGATTCTGTTACCGACGCAGAAATCTGGATTGAAAATTACAGTATTGTGAGGAAGGATAGAACTAGAAATGGCGGTGGAGTTTGCTCTTATATTAGAGATGACATCTCTTTTACTTTAGTACAAGACATCTCAGTCGATGAGCTAGAATCTGTATGGATAGAGTTGTTATTACCTAAAGCCAAACCTATAATAGTAGGAACTTGCTATAGGCCACCAAAGCAAA
>MJUT01041126.1:530281-541529 GCA_002080005.1 Gigantidas platifrons | reverse complement strand
TTAAATATTGAAAACAGAGTAAAACAGCTTCGATTGAACCATGCTCATAAAATCTATTATGATACATGTCCTTCTTATTTGAAAAATAATTTCATCAAAATTAATGAACATCATGCCTATAATACTAGATCAAGTCAGATTAATTATGTTACACCAAAAATTAAAGGCATCGAATCAACAACATTTTACTACAATGGAATCCATGATTGGAATTCTCTACCCGATTCGATCAAATCCATCAATGATTTGCAAAGATTTAAAAAAGAAGTGAAGTGCCACCTGATACATACCAGTGAAGAACGGGAAAGACGTGTCATATCATAATAATGGCAATTATATATACATATATATATTTTCATAGATAATGTACTTATTTTAAAATTAAGTAATCCCTCTACCCGCTCATGTTGATCTTTTAATGTCCACTTGAACTTTAAGCTGATACTTATAAAGGACCCCATTGGAAATAAGCTGAATGGCTTTCATGGGCTATCCTTGGTGAGAAAGTTTTCAGCAGCTACAATTGGTGGATTGAAGTTTCAGTTAAAGATGGCAGTTTTATGTTTTATTTTTAACTTAACGAGAAATTTTTAAACACTTGTGTATGATGTTGAAATTTTTAAACCTAAATATATTTTACCTTTTTACCTTTTTACAATCTAACTCAGGCAATCTTAATCTTATACGATTTTGTCTAACCCGTCTTGAACCTTTGATTTCCTGACTCTGAAAAACTGTTAAATTATTTAGCCTTCAAATTTACTATGAGTATATCTGATGGAGATTATTCCAGAAATGTGGCGTGCGCACTAAATTAGATATATACGTCTTCATAGAAAATATTTCAAATATCATGAAAATGGTCGTCGTGATCGTGATCGCATTGTAGTTGGATTTACAACTACCTATGCTATCAGTGCCGGTTACCACTAACGTTGTGAGTTCGAATTCCGCTCATTGCGAGGTGTACTCCGGTTTCCTCCACCAATAAAACTGACCGCTATGATATAACTGAAACATTGCTGAAAGTGACGTTAAACACCATATATATAACCCTCAATAATTACCACTATGCTATAACTGAAATATTGTTGTGGCGTTAAACACTATAACCCTAACCCTTAATCATCGTGGACTACTGTCAGATGTGTAAAATATTACAATAAACACTTAATTTTGTTTAAAAACATATACCACCAGTTTTCCTCTGATGTTATATTGTAATCTAATTATGAACAAAAACATTTGAATTGATTACCGATGCATTTTAAGAAAGAATAAAATATGTATTTGCTACAGTGGCTCAAACATTTTATGTAGACGATTTTTGGGGGGTTTATTCTACTAATCCGGAAGTTTCATAGGAAAATACATGTTTTCGTGATATTTATCAATTGCGCATCAAACAAATTATTTTTAACATAAATTTACATTCAGCTTGAAAATGAATAGTAAATATCGGTAATAAAAACCAACCAAAACAACACGAACTTTTCCTCTGGCAAAAACTGAAAATGATCGAACTAATAAAAAAACAGTTTTACAGAACTTCCTTATAATTGTATAGTTTCGCGTGGGATACAGTTTACAAATAATCACGATTATGGGAACATATATACTACTACTACTACTACTTAGTATTGATTAAATATGCTTTGTATAACTTTTCTCTAACAAGATGTAGAACTATTTTGATATCATTAGAGTCAAAGCACGCACGTGCACTGCTATTCCCCCAAAACAATTTTGTAAACAGTGTAAATCTTTTATTGCAATATTTGACCTAAATACCATGTTTTGTATCTTGTCCGAAGATCTGTTGGTAGGTCCGAATTGTTATTTAAATATTTCAATAAAACGGAGAACACAAAACATCATACAGTCAGAACAGTTCCTAAATCCAATAGAAAAATCATAGAAAGAGGAAATGGATACCTCTAGCACACATACATGTCCTCTCACTTTTCATGCACAGTTTGTTTACAAATTTTTCCCGCCAAAATGGAGAATCCTGACAATGAAGACATTATCATCCCTGTTTGTATTTTGCTAATTGCTGCTGGAATTCAGCAATACAGATCGAGGGAACCGTTTCTGAAGATTGTGGGTTAGACCTTTGTCTTGCATCCTTTTGAGAATAGTTTGGGTTGGATATATCCCATAATTCTGTCTCCTGTTCATACAAATGGAGGAGACTATCCATCTGTTCCTTTGACCAAATAACATCACTACTTGTTTCCCTTTCCAGCCATGTTCTATTTACCATGTGCTGACCATGTGCTTTTATTTGTTGATGATGTTGTGATCTCCTGACCTCAAACCAAGATCTCTGAAGATTGGCCAGAGATCAAATGTATCGTGATCCTTGCTGTACAGAATAGAACATGTTCTATCCCGAAGTGTGTATCATGCAACTGCTAAAAGTTACATGATACAGAGTAATAGCACTGTTTACAGTTGTATTTTTTGGTTTATGATACAATTATCATGATACTTGCTTTACCGTATAACAGGGGATTTAGGATTATGGTGTTTAACGCCACTTTCAACAATATTTCAGTTATATCGTGGCGGTGAGTTTTATTTGAGGAGGAAACCGGATTATCCGGTGAAAACCACCGACCTGCGGCAAGTCACTTACAAACTTTATCACATCTCGTCTTGAGCGAGATTGGAACTCACAACTTTAGTGGTAATAGGCACTGATTGCATAGGCAGTTGAACTATAAAAACTGAAAACGATGATAGCGGTTGTGTAGACGATAAAATAAATCACATCATGTAATATGGGAAGAACAGTTTTTTTTAATTTAGGAAAAATTACAGCTGTCGGTGAATGATCCGGCAAGTGCAAATAAAGAATATCAATGGTCTATTGAAATATACGATTGCTAAATTTATCGTTATTGAATTTGTTGATTCAAGGAAGATCAAGGAAATGATAGGCTCAAGATGAAAGTCTAATTTAATGAGTAAATATACTGCCGCAACTTTTTCTAAAGAAGACAACAACTGACATAAATGAGAGTAGTGTTACAAATTTAAATTGGATGTGCTGCTTCGAGAAACTATACAACTATACATACAATAGAAAGTAATTATTCTGAAATGATGTAATCTTGTGTAAGTTTCATCCGTACTTCTAAAAAAAAAAATATTTTGGAAATATAAATTGAATATTGTTAGCCAAAGTCCGATAGAAAAATGTCATTGAACTCGACAAAAGTGTGCAGTCTTGCGAGAATTCAATGCATTCCACTATTCAATGATAAGACGCCATTTTCAGTCATGAAAAGTAAAGAACTTGACATGTAGATACAAAAGTTCGTTAAACGATCATTTAAAGTAGTATCATGCATAACATTTGCTTGTCGACAGTATACTTCAAAATATTTATGTAGAGAACAATTGGACGTCCTCACGAGACTAACATACAAACCCATCCACCCCCCCCCCCCTTTTACCTTCTTGATCGAACTTTATAGTCGAATTATACCTCAACTAATAAAATTGATATATATTGCTTTCATGATTCCTTCATGTGTAACTTACTATTCGCATGTCTGGATAATTGATCTTTCTTTCAACGTGTATGATTTGAGTAAAATCAGAGAACCGATTTACGTACTAGGCTAGAACACAGTTTCCTCAAATCATGCACCAAACCACGGCTATCATACACCTACGAGCATGAAACGAGAAACAGACAATAGTCTCTTTTTTTTAATTGGGACATCAAAATATAAGATTTGCTTAAATGTATGAATTAAAAACAAAATATATTATGACTTAAAACAAAGATTAATTAAAAATGCACATATATTATGATAATATCTTAATTTATAACTGGATGATTCCAGGCCAAATATTTATGATTTTCATATTGCTTTTTCAAAAAAACAAACTGAACCAATAAACAACATATTTTGGGTGTAACATGTGGAGCAGGAATTGCTCTTCCGGTTTTTGGTGGGGTTCGTGTTGCTCGGTCTTTTAATTTGTTCTGTAGATCATTGTTTGTCCTTTTTTTCCCCCTCATTGTATTGTCTGTCCTCAGATGTACAGCTCCTGATTAATACCCTGTTGGTCTCTTTAAATATATCTTATACTAAGTAGTACGTGACTTGCCAACACATTGTAATCAAAGTACATCATTTTTACATTGGCTTAGTTGGTTTGATATGGGCAATTAGGCGCATCTTTCAGCAATATTTCAGTTTCATTGGTGGAGAAAACCTGAGTGACAGGAGAATACCACTGACCTGTCACAAGTGACTGATACTATGTACGAGACTAAAAAATCATGGTATTGAAAATAAATACCGATATACAGTTGTCAAAAAAGTACATAAAATGTATTTCCTGGCAATGAATATATATTATATAATGTTATTGATATTTTCCTCAGATTTTCATGTATTGTATATACGTAACTAATTACCATGATTTAATCCAAATCCTTAGTGTATACTCAATATAAAACATCATTAACCGTTCGTAACATCTCGGACTTTTTGGTATAAAGTCATTGACATTTAATAACAGCATTGACATTTCCTAACAACATTTTAACATTCTAGTCAATAGTTTTCATTAAAGATATCCGAATAATAATGTAGCAGACCAAACAATTCAGTCTGAAGAGATTTTCGAGTCAACAGTACAATTCAGAAATGAAAACACATTAGTAAACATAAGTGAACACAATTTTACAGTAGGGATATATCTGTAATCCGTAGAGGCAATGAACTTCAATATCGGGCAAGCGATTCTTGGTAGCGACCAGCGGTGTCTGAACGTAATTTTGTGTTCGTGCATGTAAAGGAATGTTAGAGAAAACCGAAGGAGCAATCACGAATGGACAATCCAGAGACACTGGCAACATTGTGTACACAAGACATCACATCATGTTGTATCGAGTACATGTATAACGTTGGTGGTGATAGGCACTGATTACACAGGTAGTTGTAAATCCAACTACCATACGATCACGACCAAGATGGCACCTCGTCGTATAAACTAAGGAATTGTACATGACAAGTTTTTATACTGGAAGTTTAGGTTAAAAAATCATTGAATTGTAATATCGTGAGACGACGCTAAATTGACCTATGATATTTAACAAAGTAAATGCAAAACTGCATTTTTCACTTTTCCATGATTAAGAAAATTGAGAAACGTCTGACATGCCAATAATCCAGTCGATTTCTCACAGAAAATGCAATGTTCGTAACTAAGGTGAAAGTTTTAAAATCATTGATGGAAATAGGGCAATGACACCAATAGTGACTGACAATTATTCATGGCATTTACTTAGATTTCTCTCTTTCATGCACTAGATGTCTAGTAGATATTTCTATTACAAAGAATTGAATGTTACGTTAAGTGTTTTAGAGAATTTCGAGAATTGTAGGAGATCATAGAGAATATGTAAATAAAATGAAGGGGATGTTCTTGGTGTGATCGTATCGTAATTGGATTTCAACTATGCAATCGGTGAGTTCGAATCCCGGTCATGACGAGGTGTACATTATGTGATAATGTGTGTCAGTGACTTGCTGCAGGACGGTGATTTTCTCTGTGTACTCCAATGAGCACATTTCGCACATCTAATTGCAATGATTCGGTTATCCAAGTCTCATTCATATGGGAGTAATACCAACCCTCACATATAATAGGTGAACATCGTTCTTATGAAGAATCTTGAACTTTATGCATATCTTATTTAATCTTCTTGATACAAAACCATCTTTTTGTGAAAAATACATAAAACCACCATCATTTTACAAACTAGTGTGCATCAATTTATTTTGAGCTGATATCCTGACATCCATCTGCATGACATGCTATTAACCACTCAATTGTTTTCATTTTTTAGAAAATTGTTCAATTAAATTGTTGTGTGATTTGCATGTGAAAGCACTGTTGAAACAGAAGCAAAATATATATCCTAGCATAGATGTGCATGACCTTTCACTTTCCTGGTTTGGTACAGGCACTTCAATAAAAAGTGGCGAGGTTAAACTAGTTTTATAGGGCCCTCTGTGATATGTAAGAGCATCTACCGTGTGTTTAACTGAGTTAGCCAAGAACTTCTATCTTGTCTTTAACTCTGTTAGTTAAGAACTTCTATCTTGTCTTTAACTCTGTTAGTTAAGAACTCCTATCTTGTCTTTAACTCTGTTAGTTAAGAACGTTTATCTTGTCTTTAACTCTGTTAGTTAAGAACTTCTATTTTGTCTTTAACTGAGTTAGTTAAGAACTTCTATCTTGTCTTTAACTCTGTTAGTTAAGAACTCCTATCTTGTCTTTAACTGCGTGAGTTAAGAACTTCTATCTTGTCTTTAACTCTGTTAGTTAAGAACTTCTATCTTGTCTTTAACTGAGTTAGTTAAGAACTTCTATCTTATCTTTAACTCTGTTAGTTAAGAACTTCTATCTTGTCTTTAACTCTGTTAGTTAAGAACTTCTATCTTGTCTTTAACTGAGTTAGTTAAGAACTTCTATTTTGTCTTTAACTCTGTTAGTTAAGAACTTCTATCTTGTCTTTAGCTCTGTTAGTTAAGAACTTCTATCTTGTCTTTAACTCTGTTAGTTAAGAACCTGTCTCGAGTTAACAACACTGTTAGCAAATACCTTTATCGAGTCTTCAACTCCGTGTGTCAATCGAATTGCTTAATAATACAGAGTATGTAACTATGTTAGTTAAGAAAATATATCGAGTATTTAATCAGATTAGTTAGGATCCCCCATCGTGTGTTTTACTCAGTTTCTACCACTGAGTCGATGTCACTGCTTGTGGACATTTCGTCCTCGGGGACAACATGCATGATTTTATTTACGACTTCTTTGGTACAAAAAACGTATCTTCAAACTTTTAATAGATAAGAAATTATTGGTGTCTTTACAGTTGATAGTAAAAGGAATCTTGTAGGTTTTAATAAAATGAATAACAAAAAATACAGCACTGTTCCAAAATCCAAAGCAAACGTATGGCATGTCTATAGATATAGTTTTTCTTGCGAAAGTATTAGTAACAACGCGTCATTCTGTTACCTTCCCGTTCGAATTTGTTTTATCCGGATTTAATGTTTACATACTATCAGTAATAATTACATATTTAAAAACAAATCGGCATGATTTGCTTACATCAAGATAATACGACTTCGACTTAACAGTAGGTAATATCTCACAGTGGAAACAAAAACTCACTAATCATTTGCAGACTTAAGCAAACAGATTGTACGTAAAGATTCCGAAATAATACTACAGAAACTATAGTTTGTGAAGTCATTTTTCAATTATTATTTTCTTTGCGAGTAGCAAAATATGTGTCAGTAGAATAAAATTGCAATGACTAGCTTGATAGACTACTTCAAGGTTGTGGTTAGTGTGTCATAATCTTACATAATAATTAGTTCCTTTCTGTAAGTTTGCAAGATAATAGTAACGTAAGATTCAGCAATCTACTGGGTTACAAATAGCACCAAAAGAAAGTCATACTGTATGTCTTTTGATAAGTAATTTCCGCCAACTAATGATAATAAAGTGGTCCAAGGATAGGTAATTTGAAAGAACCATGTTTTGTTCGCTTTTAGAGTTATCTTGTCGAATATCGAAAACTTATCTAGAAGTGTTCTTATGACTTTGTTTGTTATCATTTTCTCAAACATTTTGAGTACTTCATTTTCATGGATTACCAATAGCACCACGCAAAGTAATCGTAATGACTTCTGTTTGTAGCTAGATTGTTGAAAGCATTGAATCTGTGTTAGGCGGCTAGAATAGAACGTTAACCTCTCAACATGTATATTATATTGACATAAAACAAGTCGTTGGAAATATATTAATTATCGAAATGAGCATTTCAATTAATTGGTATAATCTATTAACATTTTAGTTGGCATACACTTTCTAGGTTCAACTCATCAATTAAAATCACGATGAAGTGCGATCTAATAAGAATTTGTGTATTTAATTTCTTGACAATTTAAATACATTTCCGTCACAAATTACAAGAGTCAAGATGATGTAATCGTATTACAACATGAAACCGTTAAACATACCATGTGCATTTATTTAATAACATGTTGGTATCTTCTGGGAGAAAATGTTCTTAAATTTTATTGGAAAACTGTTTAACCAAAGCGATATTGCGTTATCCTATGCGGGCACAATAACCTTTCTATTATGGTACAGTCTATACTTACTTCATCAATTGGTACACGAAATGTTTGGCGATACCAAAAGGGTAATCAGAAACTGTAAATCGAAGATGGATATGCAATACAATAGAGAAAAAGTGACAACAGAACCAAAAATATCATCTACAAAATACTACACAGAAAACTCAAGATTGAACAAAACGAACCCCACAAATTTAAGTCAATAATTTGATATGACACATACAATGTTATGAAAGTCCTCCTTCGATTTGTATATGTGACAAACGAGATCATTTACTATTTCCCATTTGCAGGTGTTCCTGTTTCTTTTTTAATTGATAACACCCCTAATTGCCTTGATATAGGTATCATAGCTTGATGTACTCTTCTAATTAGCATGATATATTGACAATAAATAAATGTGCTGGTCAATCTAGGTTCATATTTAACCGTCAAACTTGTAATTATCACCGTGAAGGGTTTGTACGTGGAGTAATGCTGGTTTAACTAATAGTAAACATGCGTCCAGTTAATACGTTTGAACTCTTTATGAACTTTGAATCATGCTTGCTACACACACAAACTTTTCTTTAAATAGGACTTCCTGTCGGGTACTACGTGATGAATAGTTGTTGTCCTCATTTCTTGAAAGAATCTTAAAAATGCTTAAAACGACGCCAAGAAAAAAAGAATTATGCTTTTTTCAGCTTATAGATCTATCTTGTGGAATATGGAAAGCAAATGACTGCTTAACACTATTACTGCTATACAACTTCTTTTACATTATTTTATATCATTTGCTCTAACATTTTGACTACTTCCTTTCTTTATTATTTTTACAAATTATCTGGTGAATTATGAGTACAAATGTATTTAAAGCCAACTATATCGTGGCAGTAGTACTGAGTACATTTGTATATTTATTGGTGGAGGAAAAAACCAGAGTACCCGAAGAAAACTACTGACACTTGTAAGTCACCGTCAAACTGAATTAATTTTCCATCGAATATATCTTATGCCGGAATTCGAACTTATAATTCTATTCAGTGATTGACATTATGGGTACCACAAGATCGGTGTCAGATAGGGTAAGTCTAATTGAAGAATAATGAAGAATAATAAAGAATAATGAAAAAACTACTATTTGTGTTGTTTTATGTGTTATTTTTAACAATATTGTGCATTTAATAATCATTCTGAATACAAAATTAAAATTTTTTTTTTAGAAAAACGATATAGTTTAACAAATATTATCAATTTTCTTCTTTTCCTAATCGCGGCGATTTACAGATCGACATGAAGAAAAGAAGCCATAATCTACGTTTTACATAGTTTTAAGTGTTACCTATATAAAAATCTATATTTAATCATCATTTTCTGTACTTTATTGCAAAAAAAATTATTTAAAACGATATATTTTAGCAAATATTATCAATGTTCTTGGCGCGGCGATTTGCAGATCGACATGAAAAGAAGAAGCCATAATCTACGTTTTACATAGGTTTAAGTGTTACCTATATGAAAATCTATATGTAATAATCATTTTCAGTACTTTATTACAAATTTTTTTTTATTTAAAACGATATATTTTAGCAAGGATTTATATCCTTGATTTTAGCAAATATTATCAATGTTCTTCTTTTCGACTTTTCTGATATTTTTGTTTTTCTGGTGTATAAGTAACGAAGTGAAATCGGTAAACGTATGAATATTATCCGGGGTTATATAGTGTGGCAATAACATGGTTCTGCTACCTATAGTGGAATTGTGTATTTAATCATCATTTTGAAAATAGAAATAAATAACAATAATAATAATAATAATAATAACGATATAGTTTTGCTGATATTATTATTGTTCTTCTTTTCCCAATCGCAGAGATGTGGTAAAAGGTAAAAGGTAAAATATATTTAGGTTTAAAAATTTCAACATCATACACAAGTGTTTAAACATTTCTCGTTAAGTTAAAAATAAAACATAAAACTGCCATCTTTAACTGAAACTTCAATCCACCAATTGTAGCTGCTGAGAACTTTCTCACCAAGGATAGCCCATGAAAGCCATTCAGCTTATTTCCAATGGGGTCCTTTATAAGTATCAGCTTAAAGTTCAAGTGGACATTAAAAGATCAACATGAGCGGGTAGAGGGATTACTTAATTTTAAAATAAGTACATTATCTATGAAAATATATATGTATATATAATTGTCATTATTATGATATGACACGTCTTTCCCGTTCTTCATTGTTATGTATCAGGTGGCACTTCACTTCTTTTTTAAATCTTTGTAAATCATTGATGGATTTGATCGAATCGGGTAGAGAATTCCAATCATGGATTCCATTGTAGTAAAATGTTGTTGATTCGATGCCTTTAATTTTTGGTGTAACATAATTAATCTGACTTGATCTAGTATTATGGGCATGATGTTCATTAATTTTGATGAAATTATTTTTCAAATAAGAAGGACAGGTATCATAACAGATTTTATGAGCATGGTTCAATCGAAGCTGTTTTACTCTGTTTTCAATATTTAAAAATCCTAGACTAGATAATTCAGCTTGCTTTATACTAGTTCTTGGGCCCATGCTTTTGATGAATCTAACTGTTTTGTTTTGTGCCACTTGCAGTTTGTTTTTTAAAGCACGAGTTATACCAGCGTACCAGGAGGAACAAGAATAATCAAAATGACATTGAATAAGTGCCATACTTAAAGTTTTCCGCGTTTCGGCAGATAGACAATTTGCCTTTCTATACATAAACCTCAACCGGGAATTAACCTTTTTAATAATAGAGTTAGCTGTTTTTTCGCCAGACAGGTTTTGATCAATGTCAATGCCTAAATATTTAACACTATTTTGTGAATTTATTATATGACCATTACAGTTAATTTGAAATTCAGTTACATTTTTTAATTTTCTCTTTGGACCAAAAAGAATGCATTCTGTTTTACCAAGGTGGAGAGAAAGTTTGTTGTCAACGAGCCATTCACTACAGGATTCGAGTTCTTGACCAAGTTTTTGAGAGATAAATTCAGGATTTTTATGAGAAAACATAATAGTACTGTCATCTGCGTACAGAAG
>MJUT01041126.1:515005-527966 GCA_002080005.1 Gigantidas platifrons | reverse complement strand
AAGAGTTGACAAAAATATTTTTCATTCGTGCATGACGAGTTCCATGATCAAAATGAACTTCGACTGTCAAAAATATTTTTATATCAAAGATTAAAACCTTTCCAAAATCACTTTTTTGGAAAGAATTTAAACCAGAAAAGTCAAAATAATGATGTCTACATATTAAATTTGTAGGGGGAATTGACAATTTGTAATAGTTGTTGATATAACCAGCAATAAAAACATAAAATGCGGAGACCAAAAACACACCTCGTCCACCCGTCATGCTGACCTTGACCTTTAATGTGCAGATCAACATGAAGAAAAGAAGTCATAATCTACGTTTTACATAGTTTTAAGTGTTATTTACCTGAACATCTGGATTTAATAATCATTTTCAGTACTTAAGTAAACTCAGTAAACTTTTACATCCCTGAAGCGTAACCCTCCTCCTTTTGCACCCGGGCTTGGGACCGGCGTTGGCAGAGTTAAAGTTGTTTTTAATGCACATTGTTTACTTAGAACATAATTATCTTGAACTTTAAGGGAAGTGTATATCTGGTTGACATGGAACATTAACTTCGAACATCATTATCTTGAACTTTAAGGGACGTTGATATCTGGATGACATAGAACATTAACTCAGAACATAATGGACAGGCGGGAACAGTAACTTAAACTAACAGTTCATTGTGGTAATAACATCATCAGGAGCATGTATGTAAGAATCGTGTTATCTTTGAACGCTTTCCAGGTATGGTTGTTGTTTTGGAATTTACAACGCGTTTCCTTTGTCCCGGTTTCCTGGCTACATTGGTTACAATGGGAACAGTTAAAAGTACCATCAGTTGACATCACAGACGCTGAACTTTTTTATTTAAATGTTAAAAGCCTATTCAGTCGTCTCATCTTTTGATCCGGTGTTAGTTGGATCCATGCTTCATTGGAAACTTGAAGGACTTGTGCTTGTCCGGTTAACTGAAAACTTCCTCTGCCATGAATTAATTACCTTATGTCGCTCATCTGGTCTTGTTCCATATCACTTAGCTTATCTATCAGAACAGGAAGTTTCAACACCTTCCAGTTATTATTGGCTTTTATGTTCCTGTTAAATGACTCATTATTGTTGTTTGTCCACAACTTTGGAATGAAATAACGGAAAATACGACGACACAAAGATTGGCTTGTATAAGTATATATATATTCAGAAACATTAAACGAGGTCGAATATGAAAATAAATTCTGACAGATCTCAATATTAACAAAGTCTCCAAAATAAAAAAAAATCCATGAAAGTAAATACTATTAAAATAAATTATAATAAATAATATAAATAAAACTAGAACTAATGATCAATAGTTAAGAGGTACAAATAATAATTCAATCAGCGTTGCATTCTGTGAAATATCTCCGCCAATAAAATAAAAAAAAATTAAATCCAAAATCTTTCAAGATCTTTATATTATTTGTATTTTGTGGTATTCTTGGACATTCAAAGGGTATTCTTGGCACATATAAGCGAAGCACAATGTATAAGCTACTCATAACACAACATAACATTGAAAACATAGTAGGATAAGCAGATAAAAGCATGAATACAAACATAAAAATTAAAAATGAAGCAATTTTGGCTTATTGGATCGGCAAGCAGAACAGCAACACTATGTCCCATTCCATGGCTGTATGAGATTCTTAAACCAGGAAAAACTGCTCTCAGTCCTGAAATGGTCCGGGAGGCTGTTCCACATTGCAGTCTATGTCTATTTGCTCTTGTGGTCTTATATGCTTTTATTTGATCTTATTTCCTTTTATACGATCTTATTGCTTTTATATGATCTGATTTGCTTCTGTGATCATAATTGCTTTTATGTGCTTTTATGTACTCTTATTTGCCTCTTACTTGCTTATGCTCATTTTTGATTTAGCTATCTGTGCTTGCCTGTTTAAAAAAAATATGTCTTGCTTGTATATATGTCATAGTCGGTTTTTTGGGTAAAAAAGTACAGAAATTGATGATTAGATCCAGATTTTCATATAAATAATACTAAAAAAAATTATGTAAAACGTAGATTATAGCTTGTTTTCTTCATGTCGACCTGCACATCGCCGTGATTGGGAAAAGAAGAACAATGATAATATCAGCAAAACTATATCGTTATTATTATTATTTAATTATATTTTCAAAATGATGATAAATACACAATTCCACTATAGGTATCATTTAAAACGACATAAATGGCAGAACCATGTTATTGCCACAATAGATAACCCCGGATAATATTCATACGTTTACCGATTTCACTTCGTTACTTATACACCAGAAAAATAAAAATATCAGAAAAGTCGAAAAGAAGAACATTGATAATATTTGCTAAAATATATCGTTTTAAATAAAAAAAAATTGTAATAAAGTACTGAAAATAATTATTAAATATAGATTTTCATATAGGTAACACTTAAACCTATGCAGAACGTAGATTATGGCTTCTTCTATTCATGTCGATCTGCAAATCGCCGCGATTGGGAAAAGAAGAACATTGATAATATTTGCTAAAATATATCGTTTTAAATCAAAAAAACTTTGTAATGAAGTACAGAAAATGATGATTAAATATAGATTTTCATATAGGTAACACTTAAAACTATGTAAAACGTAGATTATGGCTTCTTTTCTTCATGTCGATCTGCAAATCGCCGCGATTGGGAAAAGAAGAAAATTGATAATATTTGCTAAACTATCTAAATTTTATTTTTAATTTTGTATTCAGAATGATTATTAAATGCATAATATTGTTAAAAATAACACATAAAACAACAAAAAATAGTAGTTTTTTTCATTATTCTTCATTATTCTTTATTATTCTTCATTATTCTTCAATTAGACTCACCGGTCAGATATTATCTATTTCTTACTGTTTTAGATATAGCCGGGGTCATCTTGTTCATTTTGTAAAGATATGTATTCGCTTTCCCGTTGCCCCTTTATCAGACGAAGAGTTAGAAGATAACAAAGAGGTAATCAGAATCCGTAAATCAGAGACGGACAGACAACACAATGACGAAACGAAAAAGTACAAACAACGATCTACAAAACACTACACAGAAAAGTAAAGACACTTGGCATACCGATTGACACAAACTGTGCTCCTCTTATATTCGACTTGTTCTGTTCCTTTATTCGTACGAAGAAGACTTTATACAGAGGTTTCTCAAGAAAAATAAAGAAGAGTTTGAAGATACCAAAGGGGTTATCAGAATCCGTATATCGAAGAAGAACAGATAACACAATGGCCAAAAGAAAAAGTACAAAAGAACAAACAACTATCTACAAAACATACACATAAAACTAAAGATCGAGCAACAGGCACCCCACTAAAAATCGGGGGTGAACACCTGAAGGATAAGCAGTTCCTGTCCTGCTAGTGGCACCTCTCGTGTTACTCTATTTACAAACCCAATGATAAGTCAGGAATGGGGAAAGAACCGGGAAGTGCTTACCACAAGTGGACCATTTGTGATGCAGATATTTCGTAACCGTCAACCAAGTCATGGTGGCCACCGTAAAACTTTCTAAGTGATGACTCTAACTTAACCAATAGGATCCCTTGGTTAAGTAGTTTTATACTTAGCAGCAACCCTCTATCAAGGAAATCCTTATATGAACCACAACCTCTGGAATATCGGATCAATTGAGAAGACTGTTGTGAATATATATTTTTGTTTTTCAATCGTTGTGGTCAAATAAGATGCATGTTTTCAGCTTTAATACCATCTTTTTCCAGATATAAGTTATACAAAATTGTTTAAATGTACGTTACGTAAAAATGTTAAAAAGATTTCAATGTCATCAAAATGTTACTAACACAAAATATAAAGCATTCTTAACGAAAGATCTCTTAATGGTTCGTGAACAATATTTTATTTTTTTCATTACATTCGGGTTTACATAGTAAGTACATTATTTTCCTTTTTAATTTTGATATTTTGTATGTATCTATGTTGTGATGTACCCTACAAACCTGTTTTAATTTTTTAACATTATTTTTATTGGTTTCAGTAACTGTATTTATAAATTATATGGACCAAAAGTATTAAAATAGTCCAAAACATAACATGAAGCTAATCCATTATATAATGATTCTGACATATACATTCTTTATGCATTAACTAATTAACAAATATATGTAAAACTCTATTATATAACCTGTTTATTTTAATAAAACCATGATTATAACATAATTTTGTAAAGTGAGACATTTAGTTTTGTTGTGAGTTTATTCTTTTTTCTAAGAATAGAAATAGTTCAGAGTAATTACTTAATTGAAAATATGAACCAGATGAAATGACACATTTATTGTCCGTTACGATTTCCTAATGAAAATGATGTTCGGGTCGTCTTTACTTCCAGTTGTTTGTGGGAGGGCTCATGTCTTATTTACGTTATTTGTGTTTGTTTGGTTCGTCTTTACTTCCAGTTGTTTGTAGGAGGGTTCATGTCTTATTTACGTTATTTGTGTTTGATTGTGTATGTAGTCTTCGTCTTGTGTACCCTATATTGTCAGTTTCCTTGTATTGTTCATTTTCGATTGCCCCATCGTTATCCTCTATACGTTCATTTATTACCAAACACAATATACTAGTATATGGAAATGCATACCGATATTTAATACCGTACTCTTATAGCGAGTGGGAAATGTAATGAAATTAATAACATATACGAAAATATTTAGTAGTTTGTATTTTCCAGATTTCTTTCGGTTTTTTCATTACATATATGTAACATATTAATATTAGCTGACTTTATTTTGGAGATTATCATAAAAGGGCCAGAAAATGTAATCATTTATACGATATTTGGAGATAATTGTAGAGAAATACAAAAATATGCTAAAATATATGTTGTGATGTTTGTAGATTTCCCATTGTTATTTTTCCGTCTTCCATTACGATATTCAGTTATCATTCATTTGAATTTAGGGCATTTTAACCGCGGTTTCAGAAATCAGATCTGAACAAACTTTAGTTTGCACTTGAAAATACTATACGATGGACATCATGAGTTTTCACCTTATATGACGCATCACCGAATTTGAAATACGAATAACACGACGGGTGTGGGGGGGGGGGGCACTAGTGCGTATCGTTTCTTCTGGCCATTACATTGCTGGTCCTTCGATATACGGTTTCTGATTACCCTGTTGTCATCTTTAAACTTTACTTGCGTGTGAGATTGCCCAATTATAACTTATTATGTTGCAGTTTCCGGTATCATAAACGCTTATTGTGCAGAACGTGTTTCTTGAATAATCTTCATCCAGTAGGGTCAAAGTTGAAAGACTGAAAAGCCAAATAATTTACAAGTGTTTCAGAGAAATTAACCTGAACATGATACCCAAATTCGGTTAAGGTTACCATACCTTTCCAATCTTCAGATTTTGAGTGTACCTGATGAAGGTCATTCCAGAAACGTGTCGTGCTCACTAAATATGATATCTACGTTTGTATTTTTAATTAGCACCTGTAAATTACCAAACATAAATACATCTAATAAGCATCCAAGGTAGATGAATCTAAAATGGTTAACAGGTGAGTTATTACTGAAATTCCTTTGGCAGTATATTATTAATTATCATAATTGTACATGATATAATTAGTCTTATACTGTCTTTTCTATCAATAAACATAAATAATGCAATTAGTATACATAATTTTGGCATCAAAAAGTGTTATAATTATTCCATAATGTTTGTTCAGCTTGCACAATTTGGTATACGACCATGGCAATGTTTAAAAGCTTGTTATATATTTTACAGCTGTATATATATTATTCACGTCAAATTTATTAAAATTAGCAGTTTTAATATCATGTGTTCTACAAATTTCTTTCTATACCTTTTTGATGCGTTTTATTTTTACTATAATACTAGTACACACATTTGTTTATGACATGGTTTTATCAAGCAAATATTTCATACAAGAAGTTAAACATTATTGTCGAAACAATTACCAACCAAGGAACCATTCCTCGAGCAAACCTTAAAAAAACAATGACAGAAGCCGATGGAAATCTGGGTGCTAGATCATTTTATGCTTACAATTTGCTTAATACTAGCAGAGAATATACCGTATGTTGGGTTTAACTATAAATGACTCTGATAATATAATATCTAAAAATATAATACAACTTTGAAGATACCAAAGGCTAAATCGAAGAAGGACACAAAATACAGTGGTCTTAAGAAAAGGGACAATAAGACAAACAGAAAACTAAGATTGAGCAACACGAACCCCAACAAACGGAAGTGAACTTAGGTGCTCCAGAACGGTAAGTAATTCCTGCTTCACAATATGGTACCCGTCATTAACATCACCTGTTACGGAAATCGGGTTTGACATCAGTATATGTATATAGCAAATAAAACATGAATCCACTACAAAACAAATGGGGGTATGTAATGACAAACAGAACATCGTATTTACGCTGAAATCGTAGCTGACATCAGAACACGGTACTAAAAACATAATCAAAATATCCAAACAAAATTAATGCCTAACAAAATAGTAGATATGTTTATGCTAGTTCCTATCTGCAATCTGATATTCTGTCACAATTAGATCATCAACCTCTTATCTCGTGATATTCTGTTCTATTTGAATCGTAAATGTTACAAATAGATACCCCATTGGGGTGGCTTATCTTGACTGTTATACCAATGACCCTGTATTTACTATAATTAACAACTAGGTACTCCTAGGGGTGGTTTATCGTTTGGAAATACATTACTGTTAGACCACTAACCCTTTATCTTCTATAATTAGCAACAGATGTTGTCTGAACGTTTGTCTATAGGTTTTTACATTTAACGGTGAACATTTACCATAGATAACCTTTATCATTTTCTTCCTAGGAACATAGACTTTTGCCGCTCGTGGCGATGTGTACTTGATACATCATTAGGTGGTTAAGTTTGTCAGTGACTTGCGGTAGGTCAGTCGTTCTCTCCGGGTTCTCCGGCTTCCTCCACAAATAGAACTGATCACAAAGATATAACTGAAATATTGTTTAAAGTGGAGTTAAACACTATAACCGGCTGAGATTTAAAACTATTAGGGTTTTTTTTATATCAACAAACTCATAGAAACAAGTACGGCAAAAACCTTCTTTCTTTTTCCATTAGATCTCTATATTAGTATGCAATATATTTATAGCGCTAATATAATTCAATAAATGTTTTCAATAGTTTATATAAAGAATAAAATTTGCATAAAAGTTAGTTTATTCTTATCCTTATTCAAAATAAATTTAGAACAATGTGTTTAGAAATGTAAGTCACTCAGATGTATAACAAAACAATGTCTGGGTATCTACAATTATTATAGAAATTGCTAATTAATTTGTCCTTGGAATCTTCTTCTTGAAGTTTCGCTGTGAGTTGGCATTCATAGAAAAAAATCAAAAAAGAAATTAGCACAATTTATTCCCATTGTTATTCCAACGTTTATTCTGTCTCGAGCCATACGGTTAATATGGCACTGTTCCTCACAACATCATCTGATCTTAAAGGTACCGAAATACATCTGAAGAGTTCTTGGTATTTTTAAAGGCTACACTTTAAATTCAACCTCTATTAAACTGATCCAACACATCTCACGCTAAATGTTTACTGTATTGTATCATATTGAATTTATACGAGATAACTTTACATGTAGAGTTCCGTATAGTGTTGTACGTTACGATTTCTGCATAAAAACTATGTTCGGTTCGTATTTACCTCCAGTTGTTTGTAGGAGGGCTCATGTCTTATTTACGTTATTTGTGTTTGTTTGGCCCGTCTTTTCCTCCAGTTGTTTGTAGGAGGGGTCATGTCTTATTTACGTTATTTGTGTTTGTTTGGTTCGTATTTACCTCCAGTTGTTTGTAGGAGGGGTCATGTCTTATTTACGTTATTTGTGTTTGCTTGGTTCGTCTTTACCTCCAGTTGTTTGTAGGAAGGCCTCATGTCTTATTTACGTTATTTGTGTTTGTTTGCGTATATTGGAGTCCAACACTCATTGTGTTGTGTTTTTGTTTTGTTTGTCTTCGGTTTGTGTACCCTATGTTGCCACTTTTCTCTGGATTGTATATTATTGATTGCCACTTCGGTATTCTCTAACGTTTATTTGTCACAAGGTTTGTATTATTTGCAACACACGAAAGCCCAGAAGGATCATTCGAGATTCGAAATTCAGTATCCTAAATATTCAGATATTGAATTTCGAATATCGAATTTCAGATATTGAAATTCGATATTCGAAATTCAGTATCTAAGACAACCAATCAAGAGTAAGCTTTTACATTTAGAAATGATTATGACCAATGCAATGTCTTTTAACATAATTCTATACAGAATAAACTAGAAGGAGAAAGAAAGAAACAAAACATTTTTCATTATATGAAATAAATTCATGCATAAACATAAATAAAAGAACAAACAAAAGTTAATAATAAATAATTGAGAACAACGAGTAGGTTTGTTTGTTTATAAATGGCACTAGTTCATGGCAGCCGAAAATGCTTGAATGGGAACATTTATGACATTAATTAGGATAGGTTTATTACACCCATCAATTCACAACTCATTTATAGCCAATAAACGGATTGAAATGAAACTTGCACAACATATGATGTGTGCAATGTAGTTGTGCGTTATGCTTTTTCAAATGGTTATTTATTATGGGGATCCAAAGGAGTGATATTAGAAATTAATGCCCTATAATCGGCACCTACTAATGTATATTTAGCCCAAGCTTTTATCATGTCCATTGTGTGCAAGGTAGTTTTCTATTAAATATTATTTACTGAATTGAGAGTCTCCTCTACAAGGAATAAATAAATTGTTATTCTAGACAGATTTCGTTGGCTAGAGGTGGGTCCAAGATACAAAAATTCATAATATTATTGCTCGTTATTTCTTGGACACGCTGAAGCAATGAATACCACAATTTAGGAACTACAAGTACTTTTCCATGCTCTAAGTGATCATGAAATTCGTAATAATTGCTTCATTAATGGTGAGAGTATTTCCAATCAGAGAATTGAAGCCTGGTTAAGTATACTATTTGTCAACCTGTGCCAAATTATATTTAGAAATAGGTCCGAACTACAGTATAATATGTAATCTTGATAGATAGGGTTATGCTGTTTAAAACCACTTTCAATAATATTTCAGTTATATCGTGGAGGTCAGTTTTATTGGTGGAGGAGTACCCGGAGAAAACCACCGACCTGTCACAAGTCACTGACAAACTTTATCACATAATATTGTATCGAGTACACCTAGCCATGAGCAGGATTGAAATCCACAACGTTAATGGTGATAGGCACTGATTGCATAGGTAGTTGTAAATCCAACTACCATACGATCACGATCACGTTAGTATTGCTCCTTCTGTCCTGCCAAGTTTATTGGTATGTTAGGTTATTTACAACGAGGATGGATAGAAAGGAGTCAAAAGTGGGGGAGGGACAAAACTATGTTTGCTCCCAAATATTTTGGCTACAATTTAGAAGAAAAAACCCCAGAATGTTTACCATGAACACAAAACATGTGCAGTAAAAATAGGCATAAATAAAAAATATGTTTCGAAGCCAAGAATTAGTTTTTTCTTGCTTGTTAGTTTTGAAAGTTTTCTGTTCATTTCCTGAAGCTCCCCCTCCCCCTCCCCCCTCACACCTTTTATCCCACTTTTAAAGGTTGCCCCTCACACTTTTCAGCTCACTTTTAAAGGTTGCCCCTCACACTTTTTAGCCCACTTTTAAAGGTTGCCCCTCATACTTTTTAGCCCACTTCTAAAGCCTGCCCCGCACACTTGCATGTACATTCCTATGCCTCTGGATGATTCCTTTGTTCACCACCATGAAAAATGTCGACTAATCATGGCAAGCTACCATCAAATTTATTCTATTACCAATTAAAACGGACCACATAGGACATGTTAGTAGAGTAACACATGGAGAAAAGGATAATGGTTAAGTACAAGTTAACATGAATAAAAATAAAAAAACAAGATGCATTGTATAGTACATTACATGTTACACTGTGTCAACAAAATATATATGATTTTTACTTGTGTATTTCTTAGCATTGACAATAATAAAATTTATATATATTATTAATAATGTATCTGATGATGTAATAGGTGTTAAAAGACTGGAAGCTTGTTCAAAAAGATAAACATGTATTTGATTTGATTTGATTTATAAAATCGAGAAATTTATCTACCCTCAATGAACATTTCTCTTTCAATGAATGTTGGGGGCAATGTCAGTGAAACGATCCTTAAGTGTGCATATTACTTTACTCTTTTCGTGAATTGAGAAAATCCTTAATGAAACCTTAAGCAAAAGGAAAACTTTTCTACAGACAAAAATATATACCTATCTTGAGCTAAATTTACCTCGTCTTTCGGTTTGGGAATTTCTATCTTCTGCAGGCGTGTATTTTTCGCAAATATCAATCCCAAAAATATAACATAAGTTAAAACTTTTTTTTTCAATTCATTTCCTATTTCGATTTTTTTTTATCAACAGAAGCAACTATGAATATTTTTTTCTCTAGTTAAAATGGCTATTTTGATACAGAAACATTAATTATTTTAATTGATCTCTAAAATTACATTTCACGATTCAAGGACATTATCATATGTGTGTCTTCTAATACAGAGTGACAGTCTTATGACATTTTTATTAGAATTTTAGAAAATCATTGAACGAGAGAAACTTGCAAATGTGTTTTCTTTCTTATATATCTGGTTTACTTTTAATTTTCTGTTATTTTCTGACAGTATGGATTAATATAATGTTGATGTAAAGTGGTGGCTCAGTATCAGTAGATTTTGGTTTTATGAATACAAGTTGAATCCAGCTTTAGATTTTATTAACGCCAACATTTTGGATAAAAGAACCCGACTAACATCTCTACTAACATCTCTATAATACCTAAGTAATTGCATAAACTAAAAATTTAAAGAATATACAAGTTCGACAGCAAACAGGAAACATACTTAATTTCGTCCAAACAGAAAAACATTAATAATACTTTTGCAGAGAGATAATTTGTCGATGAGTATTTGAGGATTTGAAAATAACTGCTATAGCATAAAATACATCATTTTCTGCTTTTGTTGATAAACTATTGTTAAAGTCGGACATCATTTAACTTCAGAACAATAATTTGAAAACACAATGTAATTTGATATGATATATAGGGGAAATTGGAATATTGTGGGCATAATTTTGTCCACGTCTTGTCGGACAGCAGGGTATTAAATTGTAACAAAGCCTGTAATATCAAAAGTAAATGAATTTGTAACTCTATAAACAAATGTAAATTTCTTAGTTCCAATAGTATACATTGCTTCAGAAGTAAGACGAATTTCGTACCTATGCTATTAAATATATAATCTATTACAGATAAATGTGACTGATTTGTCATTATTATGAAGCAAAAATAACCATTCCTCATATTCCTGTTTTTCCAATGACATTTTCGTCAATCTAATTCTTTTAATTTCCGTGTTTGTTAAGTTTATTTACTTACAAATGCTTCCTGCAACAGTTTGGAGAAAATTCTACGTTTCAATAAAGATTTCGTTTTTAAAAAGCACTTCTCAATTCAATGAACACTTAAGTGCATTTGTGTCTAAAATGTTTGGATGATTTACACTCTTGATAACTTTCCATATACAGCTGGTGTTGCTCTCCTATTAATTGCCAGATAAACATATTGTTTTACTTTCTAAATATGTATCAACATTTTATTTCTTTAAATGAAAAATTTCTAGATATAGTCTTAAATAAGAGCATTATTTCAAAAGCATCTTATCTGTTTAAAAGCATTCACATATATAGTATAACAGCCTCTTTTCCAAATCTCAATGAAACTCTGCACTTGTCCAGCTGATGGTACAATATTAAATGTCAAAATATGTTGATCATATAAATACATAAAATAATTAAACCAGGAGTCATGTTAACAAAGGTGTCTTAGGATGGTCTAATGATATATATTAGTCCTAAGTCGGGTTAATGAAAGTGTCCCAAATTGCGATATGTCCTAAAATTTATCTTAAAGTTAGGACACCAAAATAGGTGTCCAAAGAGTGTTAACAGCGTCTGTAGTTCAGACTCGGAAAAATTCGGGCTTCTTTTTCAGCTCATTTTGGTACAGAAGTACAGAATGTATTACACGGAACAGTTACGTACAAAATAATGGACAAAGTTATACTTTCAATTTATAAACAAAATCTGCACGTTTTTATCCTTTAACCCTTTTGAATAACTGATGATGTGACACGTTGACATCTTGAAAACAGCTCACTTGGCTAAAAGTTTAATGTAAAGTACACGTAATGATTAGAATTTACCATCACTTTCATTGATATTATTTTATTAAATTATTATCAGATTTTATTAGGTTTATATATATTTCTTATCTAAAAATCACAATTAAATCAATGTAATATAGAAATAAAATAAAATTTAATCTTATTATTTTATTTTTTATGCGAACTTTTGCGTAACACATTAATGTTTGTAGCATTTATATTTATATTATTCTTTCTTTACACAAATCAGCTCGTCTTCTTATTAACGATTAAGACAGCTTTGATATACATGTCATAGGATAGTCCTATCAGTGTCCTAAAATATGTCATAAGAAATATTTTAGGACATATATTGAGATACTTTCATTAACACGGCCCCAGACAAGTTATGCAAAAGTAAACAGTGAAAACATTCTATGATATATAGTGCTATGTTGGAATATATTGTCATGCATCATAGAGTGTTGTTAATCAATTGAGCTTTTGTTATATAGTATGATGATAACAATGATGAAATAAAATTATGTTTATAAATTCCATGAGGTGTCAGATGATTATGAAGATATTTAGAATGACAGATGACATAGCTCAATGCACTTATTAAGATATATATTTC
>MJUT01041126.1:463492-475970 GCA_002080005.1 Gigantidas platifrons | reverse complement strand
TTTTACCTTTACCTATCACCACTAAAGTTGTGAGTTTGAATCCCGCTCATGGTGAGACACACTCGATATTACATTATGTGATAAAGTTTGTCAGTAACTTGCAGCAGGTTGTTTTTTATCCCAGTACTTCAGTTTCCTCCACAAATAAAGCTGACCGCCAGGATATAACTGAAATATTGTTGAAAGTGGCATTAAACACCATAATCCTAATCCTTGAAAGTAAATTTGTATTTCATGGTTTGTTGGCGATGAACTCACAGCATGATTTTCATTAGAGTAACAAACAATATTGATTACCGGTATATAATTTTATTGTACAAAAAAATATAAATAAAATAATAATATGTTAACATGTAATATATGAATTTTTTAAAAACAAACAAAACCCTATCCCATTAAAATATAATAAAATAGATCTTCAATTTTTTTACAATTGAATAAAATATCACAAAATAAAGAAAATGAGACCAGTGAAATAGACATGCAAATATCCCAAAAAAGATGAAAATATTACATAAATAACCCCAAAAAGAGAAAAGACAAAAAAAAATTACATAAATACCCTCCAAAGAGGAGACGGCAAAAAAATTACATGAATACCCCCAAAAAAGTAAGACAAAAATTACATAAATACCTCCCAAAAAAGAAAAGACAAAAAAATTACATAAATACCCCCAAAAAAGGAAAAAACAGAAAATTACATAAATTACCCCAAAAAAGGAAAAGACAAAAAAATTACATAAATACCTCCAAAAAAGGAAAAGACAAAAAAATTACATAAATAACTCCAAAAAAGGAAAAGACAAAAAAATTACATAAATACCTCCAAAAAAGGAAAAGACAAAAAAAATACATAAATACCCCCAAAAAAGGAAAAAACAGAAAATTACATAAATTCCCCCAAAAAATTACATAAATACCCCCAAAAAGTAAGACAAAAGTAAATAATTAAATTCTCCAACTATGAATCAACTGTAAAATCAGCACATTAGTGCCACAAAATGAGTGTGAACTCAACAATAAGTGTATTACTAAAATAATAGTGGACCAAACAATATTAATATTAATATCAGAGACTTGGAAGGATTGAACACACAAGGACAGCTTTCAATATAGTTCTACAGTCTTAAATAATATTCTCCTATAAACTACTAAATTAATTATCTTGTCTAACAAGTGTGAATTCAGAATTATTTCTGGAACTTCTAATTAACAATTAATTCTATGTGACCGTATACATTTAATGTACAATAACAATAATATAATACAATGCTTGGAATGGTTTGACAAATTAATTCAATTTAATATTTCTAATAACAATAAACAGGGAAAAAGACAAGTCAAAAACAAAACAATTAGAAGAGACAAGCAAAAAACTATTTAAAACAAATTATCTATAGTTACCTTGCAATACTGAGGTGAAAAGTTTGCATAATATTGGTTTTTATTTTGTATCACATCAACAATTTCAAAATATGGCAAAGTTTTAGTAACCATAAACAAAAAACACTTCACACTAACTGTATTGCACAAACAATTTCAAAATATTGCAAATTTTTAGTAACCACAAACAAAATGAGAGGCTCAGTGGGCTGAGCCTGTGTCACTCACCTTTCATTCTGCGTTGTGGAAACTTGATACAGAACCATCCATAGGTGCTTCCCACCAAGTTTCGGTTCATTTAGCTAAGCAGTTTCAGAAAAGAAGATTTTTAGAAATCGACACACCAGAAACAAGAATTGCTTTTGGCAGCCATGCTTGTCAACAGATCGGAATGAAATTAGCAATCTTTATAGAGGACCTTCCATAGATGCTTCCTACCAAGTTTCGGTTAAATTGGTGAAGCAGCTTCAGGGAAGAAGATTTTAGAAATCGACCAATCTGAAACAAGAATTGCCTGTGCCGGCCATGTTTGTTAACAGATTGGGACAAAATGAGCAATCTTTATAGAGGACCTCCCATAGATGCTTCTTACCAAATTTCGGTTCATTTGGCCCTATGGTTTCAGAGGAGAAGATTTTTAGAAATCAACTAAGAAACAAGAATGGCCTCTGACGGCCATGTTTGTTAATGGATCGGAACTAAATGAACAATCTTTATAGAGGACCTTCCAAGGATGCTTCCTACCAAGTCTCGATTCATTTGGCCAAGCGGTTTCAGAGGAGAAGATTTTTTTTAGAAATCAACCAATCAGAAACAAGAATGCCTGTGGCGGCCATGCTTATTAATGTATCAGGACAAAATGAGCAATCTTTATAGAGGACCTTCCATAGATGCTTCCTACCAAGTTTTAGTTCATTTGACTGAGGAGTTTCAGAAAAGAAGATTAAAATGTGAAAAGCTAACAGACGACAGATGCCAAGTGATGGCAAAAGCTCACATTTCCTTTGGCAAGGTGAGCTAAAAACACTTTACACTAACTGTATCACATGAACAATTTCAAAATATTGCAAATTTTTAGTAACCATAAACAAAAATCACTTTACACTAACTGTATATCATCGATAATTTCAAAATATTGCAAATTTTTAGTAACCATAAACAAAAATCACTTTACACTAACTGTATCGCACCAACAATTTCAAAATATTGCAAAGTTTTAGTAACCATAAACAAAAAACAAAAACAATTAACACTAACTTCACAACCATTTGTTCCTGCTAAAAAAATGTTCAATGATAGCTGAATGACACATCTTCTAATACAGTGAAACCTGTCTAAACCAAACCCCAAATAAACCAGAATCCTGCATAAACCAAACTTTGAATGAAGTCCCAATATAGGAAATCTTTGTTAATTTAACCTGTATAAACCGAATACCTCCCTATTCTGAACACAAAAGGAGCCTCGGTTAGACAGGTTCACTGTACATTAAAAATCACCCCCATGATTTAATACTTTACATATATATATATATACTTGTATTGCTAAGACTTAATTATCGGTGACTCACACACATTACTGTTCTCCTACTATCTATACTAGTGTTAACTAGAACTGTCCGCATAGCGGGACTAATACCCCCCGCTTCACTCTTGACTGTGTTCAAGATTATTGAAAACTAAGTCTACACGGAAAATATATTATTTGTCAAATTATAATGTTTAACACATTCAACAAAAATAAAAACGTCGTAGCATAAAAACTGTAAGAGGAGTTGCACGGACAAACCATGTACCCTTTCAGCCAAATTCACAAATAAAAAAAAATAACTAAGTTCAACAATCTATATTTTTTGGTAAAATTCATGAAAATCAAAATCCTTACAACATGCACATCTTTGATATGAGTACAAATGTTCTGCAATGTAAAAACTTCCTAACTTACAAACTGTAGGAGGAGTTGCGCAGACAAACCATGTACCCTTTTTGCCAAATTCACCAAAAAAAGACTAAGTTCAACAATCTATATTTTTGGTAAAAATGCACAAAAATCTAAATCCTTACCACATGCACATCTTTGATATATGTACAAATGATCTGCAAAATAAAAACTTCCTAGCAGAAAAACTGTAGGAGGAGTTGCACGGACAAACCATGTACCCTCTATGCGGACAGACAGATGGACAGACAGACAGGGTGAAACCTATATACCCCCCCAAACTTTGTTTGCGGGGGGTATAAAAACAACATCAGATATTGTATTTCTACAATATATTTGAAAATATGTTAATTCAACTATCTCCATTAACCACTTCCAATAATGGAATTTATTTAAAATCTAACAGCACTTGAGTGACTAAGAATAATTCAATACACATAATCAGAGTTAGGGTTAGGGTTATGATGCTTCACGCCACTTTCAACAATATTTCCGTTAAAACGAGAGTGCCACGAGAAAACTAGTGACCTACCACAAGTCATTGACAAACTTCATCACATAATGTTGCTTCTACATAATCAGAATATCTAACAGTAATAATTGTAAAAAGTGAAAAACAGCTTATTGATACTTTTGAAAGGGGTCAGTGATAAAGTGTATTCCGTCTTTTGTATTTGTTTTTTTTTTGTTGGTTTTGTTTGCAAAAGATGAACTTCCTGTAAAATGGATTTTTATCAAATATCTTAATAATGTCAGAATGAACAATATTTATTCCAGAAATGTGTTGTGTGCAATATATTGGATATCTACATTTTTATTCCATCACAGTAATTGGTTCAGCCTTTCCAAGCATTTCTATATACGGTATAATGGAATGTGTGAGTCTCTGTAAACTACTACAGCTTTTGTTATTACTGTGTGGATCATCATGCTTATTAATGATTAAAACTGACCTGTAAAATCTCTAGAGTGAAGCCTGTCTAAATCAACCTTAAATAAACCAGAAACCTGAATAAACACAACTTTAAACAAGGGCAACACAAAGCGTGGCATATCCCCTCCCCTACAAAATTGACCCAGTGACCTTGACCTTTGACCTATGACCTTGAAAATTAATAGGGTTCCAGATTCTCTTAAGGACTAAGTATGTACCAAGTTTGGTCAAAATCCATTGAAGGATGTTGATTCTAGAGTGTTCACAAGGATGTTACGGAAGGACGGACGGTAGCGTTACTATATCCCTTTGCAACTTCGTTGGTGAGGGGATAATAAAGTCCCAAGGTAGAAAATCTTTGTTAATATAACCTGTATGAAAGGAACACCTGTCTATTCCAAACAAAAAAGATGGTCCCCCCCAGATGATTCAGTTTAGACAGGGTTCACTGTATTACACATTTTCCATTAAAGGAGGTGATAGAACCAGTCAGTACTTATAATTCACTCTATTTACCAGTTATGGCATTTGTAATATTTTACATTCGAATTTCTACACTAAAAACTATGTCTACTGTTCTAAATCAATATAAACTTCAATCTACGCTGTGGTCATAACAACAGGTGGGTTCTCTCAAATCCTTGTGCTGCAAAAAATAAAATACAGTGGTAATCAGAATCCGTAAATCAAAGAACACAATGGACAAAACAAAAAGGATAAAAGGTCAAACAATGCTCTACACTGCTTTCCTGATATCCATACTACAAATACCTGTATCCTACATTATCAGTAATTAATACATTTTTTGTTTGATCTTACTAAGGGATATTTTCAGTATCAATGAACTGACTCAGACACTTAATAGTATTGGTCAGTGTGATGTCAATGCACTAGTATGTTACCTATAAAAACAATAACATTGGTTCTGAAGGTCTTGATATACATTATCATAAGTATCAGACTCACTGTGAGACTAGCGAAAATGTACATTTATTTGTATCATCTGTTAATATACAATTAACTTAACTGTTATGTAATATCTGTGTCTCTGGTGATCAAAGATATGGTCTATTTGTTGTCACGATCTCGTCCTTTCCCCTTTCATGACTTAACACATGATTTTTGAAGAGTAACACGACAGGTATTACTTGTGGAGCAGAAACTTCTTACCATTATGGAACATTTGAGTTCACCTTCTTTTTTATTGAGGTTTGAGTTGCTGAATATTTAGTTTTCTATTGTTTCCTTTGTCCATTTTTATTTTGGCCATTGTATTGCCACTCCTTCTTTGATTGATGGCTACTGATTACTCCCCTTGGCTTCTTTAAACTTTCCTATATTAAATATTACATTCAACTGAAGTTCTAAATAAAATGTACAGAAACCTGTATATATAAAGACTTTATGCTTTATGTTTATGCTTCTCCCATGATTTAGTTTAAGAATGCATTCCACTTAAACAATATTTATTTATTATTCGTGTTGATTAATTTTTGCTACTCAATAATTAGAAATGGGTCTTTACGAAAAAAAAGTATTACTTGTCTGCATTGCCATCTAATACAATACAGTAAATACCGACCAGTAATTTTGGGAAATAAATGTCCAGCCACAACAAAAATGGAGTAATAGTATGCCCATCACCATACCAGTATATTAAAAAGTCAAACATACCAAATAAAAATGTTTTTTTAATTAAATTGTACAAGAAATAAAGGATCTAACAGCGGTAAGAAGGCAAGACTGAAAAATATCAGACACCCAAAGGAAAGATTTCTGGTCTCCAACGAGGCTCGCCGAGTTGGAGACCAATAGAAATCTTTCCCGCGGGTATCTGAGATTTTTTCGTCTTGCCCTCTTACCGGTGTTTGATTCTTTTTCTCACTAATTTAACAAGAGGATATTTTTATTTGACAGCAATGCACTTTTAGCAGACGATGTAAACAAACAGAGTTATTTCCCCTTAATTTGTGTAAGCCTGTGTGTTTATGATGAAAGGGATGCATGTTTCTATTGTAACCTAATTTTCGGGGGTAGTTGATAAGTGGCTGACTAGATAAATACACAAAACGTAAATATTTAAGCGATTTTATCGATACAATGACATTTTGCGAAACGTAACATTTTTGCAGGAAAAGTAGCGTGAAATTCTTATCTCGCCCACGGGTTGAGACAAGGATATCTCACACGGCTAAAAATAGGAACTGTGCTGTCTCATTAGTGAGAAGATGTGTACATAAGGTTTCTATTGAATACATGTATTGATAATATAAAAATATGAAATAAAGACCAGAATACTGGGAATGAATACATATGTATGTATATTTCTATGGGATGGCAATCAAGCAGGTCAAATTATAAAGACATCATATTTATTCTATAGTATCACAAAGATTAAAATGATTCAGACACAAGGCACAATACAGGGTTACACCAACAAAGAACATGACCATTGTGTTGGTCAGTCTAAATGAGCACCACATATACCAATTTATCTGACATCAAATAAAACTATTTTATTTTCCTTGTTTTATCCATATCATAAAAGAAGAACAATGAATCTAAAAACAGTATATAGTATTCAGTAAAAGGCAAAAATTTTGCACATCTACCTGATAAATAAACGAAGAAAACCAAAGGAGCAATCAAGAATGGACAATCCAGACACAAGCTACAATGGAACAAGACAAACAAAACAACAACAAAAACACATCACAAAAAAGTAAAAAGATGAGCAACACAGACCTCATAAAAAAACATGGATGAACCCATGTGCTTGCCAAGAATAAACAGTTCCTGTTTCTTAAAATACACCTGCCATCTTACTTATATGATAAAGACACCCACCATCTTACTCATATGATTAAGTCCAGGAAATGTCTTGTTGGTAAGGAAAGCATACATACATGCAAACGGGAAAAGATCAATTGTCATTTGAGAAAGTGATATTTTGTATTTTGTAACGGTCAACCAGTTTATGATGACAACTGTTGAATTTTGTCGCTATGATTTCAACCTAGGAGCAATGTAGCCTTGCTTGAGTAGTTTTTGTGTCAGCAGCTGGTGCTTTAGGAATATTCCTACTGATGAAAGGGAAGTTGACCATTGGAAAAGTGAAGTCATCATGTTTGTTGTAGCATTTTAGATTTATTCTTCCTCCATTGTCAATTGTAAGGTGAAGGTCAAGGTAAGAAGTAGCCCATTGAATGTCAGTAGTATCTTGTACTTCAAGCTCATTTGGATAGAACATCATCTATAAAGCAAAAGCTGGAGCTAAAAGTTTGGCTAATTTTCTGTGTTTATTCTTGAGAAGCCCTTAAAGGAAGTCTGCTACATAATAGAGATTTATATATTTATAGAGGTTGGTTAGAATGCTGGGACCAATATATTTATTTTGTAGAAATGCTAAGCACACTCGACTGTCATTTGAATTTAAAATGCTCTTTACTCGATTGTCATTTAAATTAGCAAATCAATTTAAAGAATCGTCTAGAAGGTGAAAGTTTCTATAAATCCCATGTAGTACTCTAAAACAACTATATTAATCAACCATCGTTGAGTGTTCTGTCTGAAGTATTTGATTGTTTTAGTTTCTCAAAGAAATTATATATCTCTATAAACTTCTTAAATTGAACAGTAATAGATTTATTGGTAAAAAGTTCTGAACTTTCTGGACGGATGGAAGCCATAAATATACATCAATATACATGAAGGATGGGTTCTGATAGGAAAACTTGCATCATATTTCACATATCAAATTCCTTAATTTTAACTATACCATAGAAACCAAACAATTTAACTTTTTTTAAGTTTTCCATTTCCCACTTTCACAATTTATTCAATTATAATTTGACTGGTTAAAGTGGACCACTTTTAGCAGTATTTTGCACAATTTTGACTACCGCTTTATATGTAAAGGTTAAGGGGAGGCAGATATGTTTGGTAAGGGTACAGGAACCAGGAATTTAAGTTTGATAAGGAACATCAACCATGCATGTGAGATTTGAGATAGGAACACTAACCATGTGAGACAGGAACACCAACCATGTGAGATAGGAACACTAACCACGTGAGACAGAAACACCAACCATGTGAGATAGGAACACTAACCACGTGAGACAGAAACACCAACCATGTGAGATAGGAACACTAACCATGTGAGATAGGAACACCCAACCATGTGAGATTTAGGATAGGAATGCCAACCATGTGAGATTTAAAAATAGGAACACCAACCATGTGAGATTCAAGATAGGAACACTAACCATGTGAGATTCAAGATAGGAACACTAACCATGTGAGACAGGAACACCAACCATGAGAGATAGGAACACTAACCATGTGAGACAGGAACACCAACCATGTGATATAGGAACACTAACCATGTGAGATTCCAGATATGAATGTCAACCATGTGAGATAGGAACACCAACCATGTGAGATTTAAGATGGGAATGCCAACCATGTGAGATAGGAACACCCAACCATGTGAGATTTAGGATAGGAATGCCAACCATGTGAGATTTAAAAATAGGAACACCAACCATGTGAGATTTAGGCTAGGAACACCAACCATGTGAGACAGGAGCACAAACCATGTGAGATTTAAGATAGGAATACCAACCATGTGAGATTTAGGATAGGAATGCCAACCATATGAGATTTAGGATAGGAATGCCAACCATATGAGATTGAGGATAGGATTGCCAACCATATGAGATTGAGGATAGGATTGCCAACCATGTAAGATTTAAGATAGTTACATCAAACATGTGAAATTTAAGATATGAACACTAACCATGTGAGATTCAAGATAGGAATGCTAACCATGTGAAATAGGAACACCAACAATGTGAGATAGAAACAAAAATCATGAGAGAAAGGAACACCTACCATGTGAGATATAAGATAGGAATGCTAACCATGTGAGATTTAAAATAGGGACATCAACCATGAGAGATTTAAGATAGTGACATCAACCAAGCGAGATTTTAGATAGGGACATCAACCATGTGGGATCTAAGATAGGGACATCAACCATGAAAGATTTAAGTTAGTGACATCAACCATGAGGGATTTTAGATAGGGACATCAACCATGTGAGATTTAAGATAGGGACATCAACCATGAAAGATTTAAGATAGTAATGTCAATCATGTGAGATCTAAGATAGGGACATCAACCATGTGAAATCTAAGATAGTGAAATCAACCATGTGAAATTTAAGATAGGAATGTCAACCATGAGAGATTTAAGATAGGGACATCAACCATGTGAAATCTAAGATAGTGAAATCAACCATGTGAGATTTAAGATAGGAATGTCAACCATGAGAGATTTAAGATAGGGACATCAACCTTGTGAGATCTAAGACAGGGACATCAACCATGTGAGACATTGTTATACCTTTTGCATTTTAGGTCTGGTACAGATATTTAAGCCATCATTTCAATACAAGAATTGATGTGAACATCTATATCCAAGTTAGCATAAAATAAGAAATAATTTGATTTGTCAAAATTTATTGTTAACTATTAAAACACAGGGTACAGAATCATAATAAATTATATTTTTAGTATGTGCATTTTTGTTATGAACTTTTGAAGTTTAAGAGAGATAACTCAAACTTGAAAAATGGACAAGACTCAATGACTTATCACTGGATTAGTAACAATAGTAACACAATGGATGCTATTAGTGGAACAGGAACTACTTACCCTTCCGGATCACCTTAGCTTAACCTTGTTTCTTAGTGGGGATTATGTTGATAAAACTTTAGGTTTCTGTGTAGTGTTATGTAGAACATTGTTTGTCTTTTTGTCCTTTTTCTTTTGGACATTATATTGTCTATCTTCTTCCAATTACAGCTTATGAAGACCCCCTTTCATTTCTTCAAACTTGTATTATACATTTGTTAAGCTAACTCCTTGGACAATGACATATACACATTTCAGATATTAATTACAAGAGACAGGATGGTTTTTTATATAATTAAGTAACCTTATTTTTTCCAATTCATGCTAACAATTTTATAAGATGAAGTATTATATTAATACATACCTAATGTACATAGAATCAATCTTGCCTGAAATTGAAATAATCGTAACATTATAATTTTTCAACTTGAATGACAACAATTCTATACACCAGAGAGGCTTACAATATCCTGTATAATACATATCATTTAAAACAGATTTAATAAATAAAAAAGTTCACAGCGACCTATATTAAAATGTGACCAACGATGCTTGTCACTATATGATTTGATTTGATTTATTGTCTTTAACGCCACTTTCAGCAATATTTCAGCTATTTCATGGTGACCAGTTTCCGTGGTGGAAGAAGCCAGAGTACCCAGAGAGAACCACCAACTATAAGCAACCAACTGGTAAACTTTATCACTTGCGGCTGCAAGTCGAGTGCACCCGTTTTTGTAGATTACAAAGATGGGCGCGAACCCATGCTAGGCTTGTATGAGTTGTTAGGTAATCCAACTACCTAACTCACTGAGCCACCCGGGCATTTGTCATTATAGATTCGGAAGTACATTTGTCTTTCCTGTTTAGACCCTTTGGTTTTCTTGCTCCCAAAGATTTTGTATTTATTTGGTTTTCCAGTCTCTTGCCTTTGAGTATACCTGATGAAGGTTATTCTAGAAGTGTGTTGTAGGTACTAATTAAGATATACATGTTTTCCTTGTACTGGATGATTCATTTTAAAATGAACATTTATGACAATAGTTCCTAATTAAATCTCAAGACATGTTTGATTGAAAAGATGATAAAATTATTGAAAACAACAATTTTATGGTGATAATTTTTTTTTAATGAGCTAAGTAGGGAATTTTTCACATCAAAATTGGAAGAAATTGTGGCCATGACCGTCTGGTAGTTGGATTTAAATTTGCCTACGCATTCAGAGCCCATCATCATTAAAAATTGTGAATTATGATTAAGGTTATATGGTGATTAACGCCACTTTCAACAATATTTCATTTATATTGTGGCTGTTAACTTTATTGGTGGAGAAAACCGAAGTACCCGTAGAAAACCCCAGACTTGTCGCAAGTCACTGACAAACTTTATCGCATAATGTTATATAGAGTACATCGTACCATGAGCGGGGACTCTCAACGTTAGTGGTGATAAGCACTGATTGCATAAGTAGTTGTAAAACTAACTACCATATGATCAGGACCACGATTGTCCCAATTATTAATTTGATTCCAATATGTGGTGAGGTGAACTTGATACAAATTTATCAATTCTAATGTTTAATGTCTGTATTTTCTTATCTTTATTATTGCTTAGTGGTGGAGTATTGATAAATTAATGAAGGCCTTTGAAATACCAGTTTTGGACCCTTTTTTTTAATAGGTTAAACATTTTGTATTTGATAATTGAGACTCTTTCTTGGCAAAAAAAAGAAGAATGTTTTTCCTTTAAATTAAATACAATTTTTCATACTTAGCATTTTACTCACATGTGTAAAACACTTGCATATGGCTGCATCACTTCACTAAGAGTGGAGGTTAGTTACATAAAACTAATCTAACCCCACAACTTTTTACTGCAGTACCTGTACCAAGCCAGCAAAGTAAGCACTCACATAAATGTGTATCAGGACTATCAATTTTGTATCTGTTTCCACAATTTTTTTAAATCAAACTTTGGAATTTTTCTGACAACATTTGTTTGTTTTTCACTAATATTAGTAGCTGTTGGGCTATTTCTGTCAATTATTCTCATTACATATAAATACAATATTAATCAAACCTTTCTTATGTGATCTTCCAAAGGAACAGTGAAATATGGTCACATGAGGCAAGCGGTCACTTAATGCAGGTTTAATTGATATGAAAAGCACTGTGAAGGGAAATAAATATTAAGGTCACATAATACAAGTTATTGCTTAACAGAGGTGGTCACTGAAGCAGGTTCAACTGTAGTATATTATTCCAGTACCTGATCTTCATTCTTTGCTTCAAAGACATGACATAAGAATTTACGGGCTAAACTGCATGTTGTTTCCCTGTAATTAAAATAATATATATTTATTTTAAAAATTAGATATGCATTCTTTCCAATCATTTCATAAAATGAATTACAGGTAACATCAAAACAAGGAATGCATACATAGCCATGTGAATGATTCCCATTAGTTTTTATATTAAACTTGGTTGTCAAAAACATTGCTTTATTTTGACTATACATGTATGTATTT
>MJUT01041126.1:444732-456350 GCA_002080005.1 Gigantidas platifrons | reverse complement strand
TATCTCGAACTTCGATATGTCGAAATTTCGGTTGTCTCGAAGTAACTTTTCAGTCCCAAAGGTGAAAATCAATGCAAAACATGTTCGTTATGTCGAACTAATAATTAAAATAAATGCAAACAATGTTCGTTATGTCAAACTGATAATTAACCTCAATAAACAGATGTCAAAGTGTCAAATTTATGGCTTGCGTCATTCATCTTCTCTGTTAATTAAGCTTTATCAATTTTGTTAATTGTTGTTATTATTACAAAGAAATGTGTAAACTTAAGCTGTTTTTAATTCTAAATGAAGCAATCAAGTGATAATTAAATTAAATCAGTTAAATCACTAACAATTATTTATTCTTACGACTTTTCCACATATCATTTGATGTGGCAATCAAACAGATGGCACTTGGGTCATAGTAAAATACGGATTATGTTAATTAGGTAATTTTTGCCGAAATTGTATTTCATGTACATTTTCTATTGTGTCGTGTATAAATCTTCAGAAATTCATTCTTACTTATTATTAATTATACTGAGTAAATTGCTTTTATATGTTTTATTAGTACTTGATACATTTTGTTCCTATTTTATAATATTTTATAAGCATTTCATTGATACATTCGTTTCATTAAATATTTCATATTCTTCAAATAAAAACATGTGTGTATTGCCTGCCATGATGTTTCCTTTGTATGAATAAACGTGAGTTTATCTTGTTAATAAAGTTATTCATTTATGTACAGTTCGTTGTTAGTTGATTAATTATTTCATCATTGTAAATGAACGATAAAAACATTACTGATTTTCAATACACAAGAAAGTAACATATAAATTACACAAAACAAAACAAGGAAGTATGCGACGATAGTGTCAACATTACACAAAACAAAACAAGGAATTATGCGACGATAGTGTCAACGGAAATAAAATTAAAAAAGAAACATGCACATACCAAATTAAAAACAACTGATATGGATATCAAAAACTAAAAAAAAAAAACATCATGAGGTCGGAAAATGGATATAACATTCCAAATGGAGTTACTTCCCCTTTCATGGACATCGAATTCTTGCACTCCTCTTTAGTCGAACTACGGATAACTCGAATTTGTTTCTCGGTCCGCTGTGGTTCGAGATAACGAGATTCAACTGTATATGCTCTATATATATAGTTATTCAGGTCTTTGGCTATGAAACTTCAGTTGAACCTTTCTATTTTTAAAGTCAAGGCTCAAACCCATAGGGCTGCTCAGCACATCCCTTGGTGACAGATAGGGGGAGCCTTCTTGATGGGGGATTCTCAGGTTATAATAGGAATACCTGACAGTAGACCATGGCGGGTAATGTATTTGGAGAGTGCCACACTCCATGCACGTTAAATAACTCTATTGTAGATTTCGACAAAGAGTGGGTGCATTCAAGTCGCTACAAAAGACTAAATTTTTCGTCCCTTTCCAACTCTCTAGACTTTTCTAGTGCCAGTCAAAACTTGTTGCCGCAGATGGCACATACCTCCCCTATTTATATATAGTTTTTATATACAATGTATTAGGTTGAACATGTTATTCTGAATATAGCTAAAATATTGCTCGCTGAACATTAAGCAATAACCAATCAATCATTCGAGTCAAAGGGACCACTGATTTTAACTGAATCAATGAGATGGATCAAGCCATGTAAATTACTTGATGACTGATTGAAGATACCAATGATTTTACAGCTATTAAGGGTTATGGTAATGGTGTTCAACACCACTTTAAACAATGTTTCACTTATATCAATGTACAAGAAGATTTCCTGTCTGAATAAGTTTTACTATTCTGAAGAAAAAAAATGCCATGTTGTGAAGGTCTATAACTCCTTTAGTTGATAAAAATAATGCAACAATTGGCGCATCTTCATATGGTAAGATTTGTACATATTATCCGATTGTTTTATAGACAAGTATGTTTTATGTTTTATTTCTAAGGATCTTGTATGTGTATCAGTTTAATGATAAAAAAAATTCATGCCACTATATAGCCAAAATATTGCTTAAGTTGGTGCAAAACACCAATCAATCAATCAATCAATCATATGGTAAGAGTAAGAGTAACATGATGGGACCAGAAACTGTTTATCCTTCCTGGGCACTTAGTTCATCCCCAGTTATTTTTGTCTGGTTTGTGTTGTTCAATCTTTAGATTGTTTTGTGTAGTGTTTTGTAGGTCATTGTTTGTCTTTTTGTCCCTCTTCTTTTGGTAATTGTATTGTCTGTCTTTCTTAGATTTACGTCTTCTGATTACCCCTTTGGTGTATCTTGAAATTTCTTTTTAAAGCAAACATTCAATGTTTGGAAAATGGATACGACTAAAATAATATGTGAATTTAAGTTTTTAGTGGAATACTAAACACAGATCTTAGACATAAGACATTACTTACAGGTCCAAGATCAACATTTCCTAGATATGTAGCTGTATAAACTGCCCTATAAGTATAAAATACAAAATTTCTGTAACAAATTTTTTCTTCTAGAAATCCTAAAAAATCAAATAAATCCAAGATCGTACCTCCCATTTGTGTATGAAGATGCATTAAAAAACCTGAAAACTTTCTTTATATATCCAAACCATATTCGTTCATTGAGGAATGCTAAAGTAATCGAATGAATTACAGCACCTTTTTAAGTGTGTATGGAAAATATAGCTTGAATGATGAGACTAGAATTTAGTATAAGTAAAGGTTAACTAATTTTTGTCTTTATTTCAATTGCATTCCGAATACATTTTGTAATAAATTTACAAGAAGAAAATATCAATTGTAGCTTTGAATTGTTGAATAAGTTTGATGGTGGATGTTGGATGGTGGGTATATGTTGGAGTAAGAACTGGACTACGGTCAGACTGAGATAAATGCTCAACAACAGATTGATCCGAAGGCCAAGATTCCAGAAACAGCCATACAAACAACCCATCGGGGGGATACACTTCCAGAAACCAAACTCTCAATATATACAAACCATTTTTGTTTTTATTGAGAAAATGCTAAATAATTGGAATGAATCCAATATCGTACACCACCCTTTGTGTAATATATCAGAACTATTTTTTTTCATTGAGAAATGCTAAAGTAATCGAATGAATTACTGCATCATATAAAAACATATATATCTAATTCAGATGTAAAACTCATACAGTTTCATTGATTTCACTTAAAAATTAATGTATCCTCAAATGTAACTGGCCAATAGACAGAAAAACTGTACTGATATATTGTTGATCCAGAACATATCAATAAGTTCCAGGTCAGCTGGTAGACATATTCAAGGATAAGGTATTAATCAACTATGACTGCAATGAAATACACCTATACACCTAATCCTAAAAACCTGACACAAATTCAATGTGCAAAAAAATGAGAACATGGTCATGTGACATGCATGTTATGTAGCTCTTGTCATGCTCACTCTAGGATTAATGGTTTTGCTCTACGAAGTATGGTTATTGTGAAAGTGATCTAATCACACACAAAAATTGACACAAATTTACCTACTTTGACTGAAATGTAGAACAGCACTATAAGCACTGTTCCTTGACATTTAATTTGTGTGGCTCGGAATCAGAATAATGTGTTTGAGTGGAGCGACATGTCTTCCCGCGGACTGTTGTTTCAGTGAGCTAGCACTATAAAATTCCAATTCAGCGTGTTGGTCTTGTGCAAAGCGGACCTCATCATCTCATTGAAAATTAACTTGTTCTCGCCATGATATAGCTGAAAAATTGCTGAATTGGCATTAAACAACAATCACTCACTCACTCACTTTAATATGTGTACAAGTGTAATGTTGGATAGTCTCTCATGTTCATTTACATCCATATCATTTCTTATTAATACATTGTGCAATGATATAATATAATTTCTACCCTTACCCTCCATCTGGTGCATGTATTGGTCTTTCGGACTCCTCTTCCTCGGGTAGTATGGCATGACCTGGTTTCCTGTTATTATTCTCATTTTCTTCTGGTACATGTTCCTTTTGTAATGTTCTTGGGTCTATGTTGATCTCCTCTAATAAATTAGCAATAGGAGAGTAGTATTTTCCTGTTCTGTCACATAGCTGGAAAAAAAAACCAGTAGTGTACAATAAAGGTATTTTAAAGATGGTAAGTGTGCAGAAAATATGTCTACCTCTTTATCTTACCCAATATAAATGGGGGCCCGGGTGGCTCAATGAGTTAGGTCGCTGGATCTAACTCATACAAGCCTATCACCAATACGGTGTGGGTTCGTGCCCGGTTGTGTAAATTACAAAAAAGGGTGCACTCGATTCGCAGCCACAAGTGATAAAGTTTACCATTTGCTTGCCCATGATCGGTGGTTCTCTCCTGGTACTCCGGCTTCATCCACCACTAAAACTGGTCGCCATGATATAGCTGAAATATTGTTGAAAGTGGCATTAAATACCAAAAATCAATCAATCAACCAATATAAATGTTTCTTGTGTTAACTTTGATGGGGCCATTGTGGCTGTGATCATATGGTAGTTGGATTTACAACTACCTGTGCAATCAATGCCTATCACAACTAAAGTTGCGAGTTCGAACCCTGTGCATGGCAAGGTGTTCTCTATACAACATTATGTGCTAAAGTGTGTCAGTGACTTGCAACCAGTCATACATCAATGTGAACTTAGCTCAATGGATTTGATAAAACAATATTCTTGTACATTGAAATCTGTCTAACTGAACCTTGGGACAAACTTTTGTGTTCAGAAGAGACAGGTGTTCACTATATACAGGTTAAATTAACAAAGATTTAGTACATTGTGTCTTTATTTAAATTTTGGTTTATACAGGATTTTGATTTATTCACTGAATATAAATTTAATATAATGGTCTCACTTTGTTCAAATACAAGGGAGATAATCTATTGGTTAAGAAGGTATGCATATGCTATCATACAAGTAATTTGTAAATAATGTTTTGTGGAAGATCGAATATAACGATGCTATGGAAACAAAACAAAGGTACCTTAAAAACTTGACTATAAGTCGATTTGCCCTTAAATTGGTAGGCCTTTTGGGCTTGGAATCTGAAGGATTTATCATAGAACTGCTTATAAGACAGTTTAAGATCAAGACACATCGTTTTAAAAACAGAGTAGCGTACAAAACCATACACAGAAAAAAGGGTGTTTCATTATAATGACCTCATATATATAATATTAATTAGCTTGATCAAATTTACCTTAATAACACCAACATATACTGGAAGACCTCGATATCTGCCCATGAGTTTGTGAACCTACAAGTATTACACAATTATACATCTATATTTGGAAAAAAAATGGTAAATAATTATCAAGTATAACAAATCTTGATGTTAAAAAACATTTCCTAACAATTAGACAGAATACAAATTAATAAATCGTCAACAATTAAGAAAATCAGTCCTTTATGAATTCATTACTTAAAAATAGGTTGGTTGGTTTATGCTATTTAATGCCACTTTCAACAATATTTCAGTTATATCGTGGTGGTCAATTTTATTGGTAGAGGTAACCGGAGTACCACAGAGAAAATCACTTAACAAATATATGATCATGACAGAAGTGACTATATAAATGAAGTAGAGTAACAATGATTTTCTTTTGTCGTAAACCCATGATGTATGTTTAAATTTTTGAAAAAGCTAGAAGAAAGGACTTGTTACAACCATGTTAATTATCTATGAACCAACTAAGGCATAACCCGAACAAGTTTGGTGAAGAATTCAAAATAGTCCTTCAAAGTCATTAAGTAGCATCATTTGAGCATATGTGATGGAGATCAAATGTTTGTACGATTAGAAATAACATAATTAAGTCATAAGTTTATTGGTTCACCAATCAAGGGCCAACAGTGGGCATATACAATATGGGCATATTAAAATATAATTGTTTTACAACATAAACAAAAAACAGCAATAATGTTTTCACCACTAGTTTAGAGCCAAGTCCTAGGTGTGTATTGATCCCTGTAACAATTGAGGAGGAGATAAAATGCATCTTAAAATAAAGAATTAGTATGACTACTTGAAGCACCAAGGGTCCATGCCATTAGGATGAACTTATGGGCCACGCCAGTTTTGTGACTATACAATGTAGTAACAGTATCAAAAAGCCAACAATAAAAAAAAAAAAAAATGTTGATTACAAAATATAAATTTGTTAACATTAACCTTGACATTTGACCTACTGACCTCCAAAATATAAAAGTTTCTTCCTCTCTTCATAGGGGATGAATATTGAGATTATTGAAGGTATTGGAGATAATGTGCAGAAACCAAGTGCAAAACAACAATTCTACTTAGGTAACTGGAACCTTGATCTCACTCTATGGGCTTCAAAGTCAATAGGGTTCTTCCAAAACACAAGGGGTATGATCTAAATAAGCCTGGTAAAGATTGAATATATGGATCTGAAGATAACAACAAACTAACAACTGAGTTTGAACTGATTGTAATTTATATACAAACAGGGGACCTTGTGAGCGTGATCTTTTGTAGTTGGATTTACAACTACCTGTGCAATCAGTGCCTATCAACATTGTGAGTTTGAACCCTGTTCATAGCAAGGTGTACTCGATACAGCATTATGTGATAAAGTTTGTCAGTGACTTGTGACAGGTTGGTGGGTTTCTCTGGGTACACCAAGTTTCCTCCAATAAAACTGACTGCCATGATATAACTGAAATATTGTTGAAAGCGGCGTTAAACACCATAAACCAAACCAAAACTATATAAAAACACAAAACTCATCAAGTTATAACATATGATCTCTTACACTTGGTAGACTTAGTGGTGTAAGGGAAGTTCCATACAATTCATCTATTACATCACCAAGCCCTATCTTCCCCTATAAATATAAAGATGTATTAGTAAACTTCTATGATAGATTTTGTTATTATACATGTACAAGTGATTAGTTGGAAATAAAATCAAGCTTATTCAATATATATTTATTTCAAAAATAATTTTTTGCTGTCATGGTTTATTGAAAAATGTATAAAGAGCATACACATCACTCTGTGACTCCATTCTGTTGGGTTTTTTTTTTAATGCAAATACATTTTTAGACAATACTTGCCCAAAGAAAATGTTTCACCTAAATCAGAGCATACACAACACTCAGTCACTCTTAGCTGTTTAAAAAAAATGCGAATGCATTTTGTACAATACTTCCCCAAAGAAAATTTTCACCTAAATCATTGTTTCATTACATGTATATTATTTTCATTTTAACAAGATAGTAAAAGACTTGGAGTGAACTACTAATCTGAATGCTCCACAGCATACAACACATTTTCAGAAGATTTCTGTTGTCTTGGCAACTAACATTGTGACTTCAAGGAATTACATAAATTAATAATATTTTTACAACAGTTACAATAATAAAACCAATCAACAAATGAAAATCGATACACATTCTTTTCCATACCATTTCTGGGTATATCCTCAAACAATTGTGATGGGATGTGTGCCTAGTGTTTAGAGAATTTTGCAAATAAAAAACAACAACTTGCAGCTGCTTCTAATAAACACGTTTGATAATGGTAACATTTTACAAGACAAATTGTTCAACCCTATCCACTATATCATCCCTTTCCTGTGGGAATCTAAACAGCCCCACCCCTAGACCCATCCCAGCATCACCTTTTATGCCAAATGTTTATTGCTTGTTAATTTGTTCTCCTCATGAATATAGCTGACATACTGCTTACTTGACATACACAACAATCAATGTTTTAAAACGAATATAGCTGACATACTGCTTACTTGACATACACAACAATCAATGTTTTAAAACGATGCATATACACAGTAAAAATAGAAAGTAATTAATCTTACATCTTCTTCAGCAACACTGCCTGGTTTTATTGTCTTTACTATGAAGTACTCATTCACCTGTCTATATAAAGAAAAAACTCAATTTACTCTATGTGTTTTTACTAATGACTGATCCAGTACTATTTGTCTTTACTATGAAGTACTCATTCACCTGTCTATATAAAGAAAAAAACTTATATATATTTGTGTATTCCATGGACCCTTTTGGTTGATGAATTTTGACTAATTAATTAACCCAATAATATTTGCTTTTATTGTGTCAATTCTCTACTAAAACTATATCCTGGTAATATTAAATGGTAGCATCCATATCAAGTACCAGTAGCACCTGATGACATTACTTCACACCGTACTGAGAAAGCTTTTTGCTACTTTTTTCATATACCATCATTTGGTAGCAAATAAAACTACAACATATATAAATGCATTATGAAAATGTACAGTTATTTCTGGACTTGCAGGGAAATTATGTAAAAATTTATGATTATTGCATTCCCTATCCCTATGCCTACATCAGCTTTCTCAGCTGTCTCCAAAAAGTCATAGCAACTGGAATTTTGATGGTTGAACTGAACCTATAAACATTGACCAGCTGTCATCTCTTCATTAATGTGACTTTCAACTTTGTTATTAGGATCCTTGCTACAAAAATGTTGATCTAAACATGATGACAATAGTTCAGTTATATATATATCATCTCAAACAAGTGACAACCATAGATCTACCCCACTGATTCCCCAAAGGATTTCGGGTTGTATTAATTATTTCTTAAATGAAATCTCTGAATATTAAACCCAACAGTGTTAGAGTTAGATTTATAGCTGACAAATGTTTGTCTACATGTATATATAACATGGCCGTAATGCAATGGAGGCAAATGAGGCAAATGCCTCACTTTTGAAACGGCAAGTATAACCTTTGAAAAAAAAATAAAGCATTTTTTTTTCAAAATTTGTCTAATTTCACCCATAAATCCATTGCTAATATCACGGATTATAAATTCATTGGACGTAATATTCGATTAACAGTAGTTGTTAGACAGTGACAATGTTATCCGGCAGCTGTATGTCATAAATTCAGATGAAAATCAATGAGAATATCCGAAGTTGCTCCAGCGAAAAAACATTACAGAAGACGTCATCATGTCACTTCACAATTGGTTGAAGACAGGGTCTTTAAAACGAAAATTTATAGATGAAGGTAACTTTCAAAACATCAGTGTGTATTTGCATATTCTGATATCTGTCACTTTGTTATCATAACAAAGTGACAGATATCGGATTAATAGAAATTACATCGAAACATATTTATTCACTGAATGATGTGTGATAGTGGATATTTTACCCCGTTTAAAATTTGAATTGAAATTTTATTATGATCCCATGCTTTAGACCAGATATTCAATTGTCACACATTATAGGATTGAATAATAATCAATACATTATACACATGGCATAACAGCAAAAACAATAAACAGAAAACAAATATAACAGGGTAATCCATTTATTTTAGAAGTTAGATTTTGTGAATGTTTGCAAGTAGTTAAAACATTTTAAGCCTGGAATGCTTTATTCGGACAGTAGTGGTCGTCATCTATTCTATTTGACTAAAACAGAACGCATCAATCACCATATACACTGTATGAGGGGTCGTCATTTATTGTTCTATGGTACAGGTCTATATAATACAGAAAATGTTATGAATGAAATAACACATTTACCAGATTCCCAGAAAAAATAGGTCTAGAAAATCCAATTAACTGGCAATATCTAGAATAACGCTAAAACAGATCTGAGGAGGTACAATATGTAGTAAACAGTTATATTTCTGACTTTTAAAAGGAATTTTCAATGTAGAATTTAGTCTAAAAATTACAGTTTCTGGGGGCCTCGCCCCCGTACCCCCTTTACCTAATGGGGGTTCTGCCCCCAAACCCCAGCTGGGGGAGATTATCCCCCCAGACCCCTCTGCCTCACTTTATTCAGAACCGCCCTACGGCCGTGTATAATATCAGTTAAGTATAAATTTTAAAGGTTCAGTATCTGACTTGCTTTTAAGATGATGGCATTTGTTTTGGTTCAGTTGCGGGCACCAATATTAAATTTATTCTTTGTAAATATAAAAAAATAAGAATTTATACTTACTGAACATTTAGTCCCAGATCTCCACAGGGTACAAATTCAAAATTTCTGTATATCTGAAAGTAAACAAAACATGATAAAACAGCATGAAATAATTATTTTGGTAGGTCTGTGTTACTCATCTTTTTAGTTTCCTGTGTCATGTTTTTTTATTTGTTTGTCTTCGTTGAGTGTCTCTTGCCCAATGTTTAAAATATTTAAGTCATAATCAAACCTTTTCGTGTTGAAGTCGAACATATTGAAGTTATCTAGGTTAAATCAGACTAAAAACTACTACTAACAGATCAGATTTTTACTTTAAAGTTATCCAAGGAAACCACTTACTGAGTTCTAGAAAGCAAAGTTTGATTGTATATTTTTCGCCACTGTTTTATTAACATCCTGAATATCTAGTTGTTTACATGAAAATTAATTTCTTTTGTACATGTAAGAGATGAAAGTGCTCACTGATCAAAAAAGAGAAAATTCCCTATATAGTGAGCCTATTTCTTTATTTTCTTGCAGTTTGGACCAAAGTTGACATACTTTATTTCTTAATTTGTTAATGTCTAAATGTTACTGAATCAACCTTAAGTACAATATATATATACAGTTTAATATTAAATCTACAACCAGCTGGTTTTAACTTTTAAATTATTTGGCTTTCCAATCTTTTGACTATGAGTGTTATATGATCATAGTTATTCTAGAAATGTGGAACTGAGGAATCTACAACAGACTAACAAATATTTTAATATCTACAAACACTTACTGGTAATTCCCAGGTTTTGTCTAAGAAACTTGCATTCTGAAATAAAAATGTTTGAAATAAATTAAAACAGAAATAGTTATCTAAAAATAAATGTGTTCTTTGTTGCCTAATATAACAAAAAAGTAAAGGGCAATAACTCAGATGTGTCTTAATCCGAAAGATACACACAGGTCAATATGAGGCTTATCAACCATAAAAAATGACAATTTATTTTACCTGTAGAAGTTGTAGTCACAATAATTCAATTTATTTACCCATGGTGGACAAAAGGAGCACAATCTTTCAGTATCAAAAATTGACATGCCTATTTACTTGTGCGGAACATTGAAATCAAGCATGACAAATCAGAAAATCATTCCCATTTCAACTGGAAGAGGGGTCATCAAGTTTGACATAGGAAATTATGCAAAACATCAGACAACAGTGAACCCTATCTGTTGGCCATGTTACACAAAAGCAATCCAATTATGCTGCATGTACTTCACAAAAGTAATTCATATATATATTGACATTGTGTTTAGTATGCTACAGAAAAGTAATTCCTATGTGTTGATAGTGCTACCAAAACAGTGTGTTCACAGTGCTACCTAAAAGTAATTCATATGTGCTGATAGTGCTACCAAAACAGTGTGTTAACAGTGCTACCTAAAAGTAATTCCTTTGTGTTGATAGTGCTATCTAAAAGTAATTCCTATGTGTTGACAACTTGACAGTCCTGAATGCATTTCACAAAAGTAATTTATGTGCAGACAGTGCTACACAAAAGTCATAACTTAATGTGTTTACAGTGCTACACAAAAGTAATAACTTAATGTGTTAACAGTGCTACACAAAAGTAATAACTTAATGTGTTGACAGTGCTACACAAAAGT
>MJUT01041126.1:424746-437813 GCA_002080005.1 Gigantidas platifrons | reverse complement strand
CTCGCTCGCTACCATATTTTTCGCATGGTTGTCCGAAGAACTAGAAATTAATTTGGAGTGGCCTTACATTCTTTAATAATTAAACTAATTTTTATGAAGTTCTTCAGGACAATACGAGAAATAGGTGGGCAAATGTCCTGACACACACCGGTGCCTACCTGAATCACTGGATTCCTGTAAAACAAATATCCTCAAACTATCAGACAATAAACCACTTACAATGTACCAGGTATACCACCTTGAACCTTATTACAAAGACAGTGTCTAGTTGGGCTATCGTCAAAATAATTTCATCACCCTGTTCAAACTTTAGTTGCAGTGGATGACAGGACGACAGTCAAATTATGTCCCTATTTATCCTGCAATGTCAAAAAGCTACAAAAACTTTATCAGATTTAATCTTAAAAAGTTGAAACAAGCATCACTTCAGGCTGTTTCAAGGGTATCCTCTATCATGTCTGTGTTACACTAATCATGTTTGTGACTTGTCTGCACCCTTCCCTTAGAATCAGAGTAGCATACAAATAAAGCAAACATTTTTTTTGTACATTGGCTGTATATTGGCTGGTTGCAGGATAAATTGTTCAAAAAGTATCCATCACACTTTATCTTAAAGGTAATGTCATTCTAAAGTAATTACCTGGGCAAGCTGTTTATCCTTGATCAGCTGTTGCACAGGTACAGCAAGTATTTTCTTTGCCAAAGCTGACCTAATAAACAACCTACCACGCCCACAATTTGTACAAACCTACAAAGAAAAAACAAATGTATTATCTGATGTCTTTAAACAGTAAAAATATTATTTTAAACTGACTATATTTTGTAATTATTTTACCTTAAAATAAATGACAATGGGAATTTATGATTGACAAAAATTAACAAATACATGTAACAGTAGTACCAGTAATTTTCTTTTACTGATTCATCTAAATTGTGGTTAACAAGAATTAGCACGGGATCATAGGTTAAGTAGTATTTGTAGATAGCCTTTGAGGTTCAATAATTAGCACATGATTATAGGAAGAGTCAATGATAAAAAAAAATAGCAATTTGTCCACTATATCATGACAAGAAAAAGTTATATTCAATGAAATGATGATGTCTGTTTTGCACTAAACCAACACACTGAGTAGGATTTTAATAGTGCTGGCTTACCGACAAACAGCTCGATGGTAGATATGTCGTCCAACTCGGACACATTATCACAATTTCGAGTCAACCAGTCTTATTCCTTAATGCTGCATGCTTAGCTGAGAAAGCAGTAAATACCAATTTTATAGTTTTTGGTTTGACCCGACTGGGGCTCAATCAATGATTTACAAAACTCGAGGTGGGCATGCTAAACAATACACCACTAATGCAGTTGATTGTAGGAAGATGTGGTAACCACATCGTTATATCACAATAGGCAACCAAATGTTCTCTAAAGCACCCTGTTTGTTAACTATTCATCATACACCAATAATAATTTACACCATAATATGTATTTCAACAGTATTATACAGGAAACACAATACACAAATTCATCTAAAACTGTTCTCTTACTTTCTTGCAATCCTTGACTGTGTCTAGCACCATATGAAATGCAGGTTGGTATCTGAAAATAGAATTAGAAACTTTATTCGGTACATTTTCCTCAAAGTACATGTAGTCCATTAATAAGTGGTTCATTATTATCTAATGTGAACAGCAGCATTATTTCAACAATATAAGTTTTGTATTAGTTACTAGCAGCTTAATGAGATTTTTGTCTTGGTAACTTGAATCTACAATAATTGAATCACCTTCATTCATTGGTGAGTGAGTGATTGATTGTTGTTTAATGTCAGGTGAGATCAGAGAAATTTTTCAACGATATCATGGCTAAAACAAGTTGGCTTTTTTACCATCCATTGGATCATAGTATAAACATGTAGACTAGTCAAATAGAGACAGGTTGGTTATTTAGAAATAAAATATTATCAAAATTTATCATTGATACACAATATGAAAAAATAAATATAAAACTACAAACCTTTCCCTCTGTCCTATCTTTTCAATCCATGTCCAATATCTGTAGTTAGACTTACTGAACCATGATGTATCTGAGTTAAAAATATATTGAATACATGTATTTAAATGTAGGTTTTGTAATGGATATATTTATAATGCCACAGTTTTAGCACAATAATTTGCCAAATATTTATAATGGCACATTCTAACAATAATTTGCCAAATGTTTAGAATGGCACAGTTTTAGCAAAATAATTTGCCAAATAACACTTTCTTTGTGTATCAAACATTGTTTTTCAGATAAAGAACTTTTATATAATGTTGAACTGATGGTTAATAGGGTCAGGATTATTGGTGTTTAACATTATTTTCATCAGCAATATTAGCAACATAATTATTGTGGTAGGTAGGAAAGTTCAAATAGTTATGATTGTCCGGTGAAATACCCACCTGTCTTTGGTAAGTGTCTAAAAACTTTAACACTTCATGTATGTATGGGGAATCAAACATAAGGCTTATTGTCAGAATGAAGTCAACGACCTGAACAACACAGATACCCAAGACTAATTGACTTCCATTTGTATTCTTCTATTCTCAAAATTATGGCAGACAAGTGTAAATTCTAGTATTCATGATCACAGAAGAAAATTTCTGCAGTATGATATTATAAAGTACTACAGTGAAATTGAGATCACTCAGCTGACATTAAGGTGTTAGGACGGATTATCTTTTATGTTAAGTACTTTTCATCCTGAATCAGATCTTGTTAATTGTAAATAACAGGAAATAATAATACTACCTCTTAAAATATACAACTGCATGTACATGTACTAATATAATATATATGCAATCATAAAATTAGTAAAAGGAACATTTCCAGATGACTTCATGTATATGAACAAAAAAGTTTAAAGTTAAAAAATACAGTGCTTCTTTACCTCTTGATCCACGTATCAGGATGTCCTCCAAAATAACACAAAGTTCTGTCAATACAGGACTCTTGTCTGTGATCACATCATTTTTTAACCTTATATCAAGGACCAATCCTGAAAATATAAACATTTAAATACATATATAAATTGGAATCAAGAATTAATCTGGTACCTAATGGAGTCAACTTGCCTCGATTTCTCAATCAGATGAAAATCATACTACCCAGGGTGCCATGCACTTCCACAAAACAATTACTGTTACATTGTACATGTACATTTGTAAAAATCTCATCACGAACATACATGTACAGTATATGGTACTTGTGACATCTAGTCGTTGTCATTCTCAAGCATACCTGCTAGCCAAGGGTTTGATCCTCCTCCCCTCCTCTTCAACTTCCAAGATTTTATCCTTTGCGGCAGCCAGAATTTTGCTGTCACATGGAAAGGGTTTAACTGGAAGAAGCCAGCGATAGCTCCAACCTTTCAGAATGCAGAAAAATTTTAAAAGCTGAAAGTTTCTTCAATGGTTGAGATCATTTTAAATCTTTCAAATAGTGTAAAGAAAGAAGTGATAAAAGTTACAGTTTCCGAAAATTAATTCTGTTATTTTTCTGAAAAGTATAATTGTAGTCTTTGTTGATGTTTGTTTACATGCATATGACTGAGTCTGAGATATTAAAAAATAAAAGAACCACCTAGCGCATGAATGCGCGACGTATCCCCCCACACTTGCATAATATTTAGTTTTATATATTTATAGAAAGCAGCCTTGCAATCTTAATGTATAACATACTTACAAGCCACATGCAAAGATTATTCAAATCTATCCATGTTTACTAAAGTTATCACGTAAACAAGACACAATTCTCAAAATTGGTGAGTTTTCAACCAAAAACTAAGATTTCCCCCCAAAACCCTTGCTTCAAATATTTCCATGTTAGAACCAATCCAAAATAATGATAATTACAAGTCACATGCATAAAATTATTCAAATCTATCCATGTTTACTCAAGTTATCGCGTAAACAAGAAAGTGTGACGGATGGACAGACAGCCGCTATTACTATATCCCCTCACCGCTATCGCGGGGGGATAAAAATAGCGACTGGTACCTCCACTAGGTGTCGCCCCAATGCAACGAATGAAAAATTCAGAAAGGTGACATGATATTTTCTACGGGGCTATATAAAAAGACTTGCGTACAAATGCTTCGAATATATGCAAATTACATAGTAGGGATGATCAAATCAAGCGTATATGGGCATTAAATAAAATTAGAAACACATTTCTACGTGAAAACATAATTCAAAGTTGAAATTAAATTAAAAAATATGATTTAGGTCGCATACTCTTAATCAATGTTTATTTTTAACATATTCCACATCATTTTAACATAAATTAAAAGTTATTTCTATCATTTACCCTCATTGATATAATTTATTTCACAAAAATAAATGTGTGTCGACATAAAAGGGAGATCATTTGGCAAAAAAATCACATAATCCAACTTCCGATTTTAGCATCTTCGATTGTTTACACTACAGACTGAGAGCTACCTTTATTGGTAATTAGTCTTAAAGGATCAATATATTACTTCATTAACAATATATAATATAAATATACAGGTAAAACAAAACAAAAAGACAAATATTTAATGACTGACAAAATATTACGAATACACAGAAAACTGAAGATTGAGCAACACAAACACCACTAAGACCCCAGATCGACATGAACTCAAATGTTCCATATGAGTCTGCAGTTCGAACTTCACTAATACCACTTCATGGGCAAAGGAGCTGGGTCCTCCCCACTTTGAGGGTGGCAAAACTAATTTACCCCCCCCCATCCACTTTTTCCACATTAAATATAAGAAAAAATATTTTTTACTTCAGTATGGAAGCATAATTGTCCAGTTACATGTAGCTAAGGGTATACAGATATTTGGATAAGAGTATGCTTTGAAACCATACTGGCTTTTTATTTTATTGCTGCACAGTTTTGGAAATTTACCAGTCAAATAAGGAATACATTTTTTTGTACATTTTTCACAAAGATGTAAACAGAATGTAATGAGCAGCCATTTAAATAATCATATTTATTGATGTAATGACACATGATTGTCTATTTATATTTCAAAGATAAACAAATATTGAAAATTGAGAAAAAATGTATTGTTCTTGAGTGTATTTTTCATTAAAAATAAAACGTACGAAGTACCCCCATAATCTTTGTTTCTATTGAAAATATGCCCCATTTTTTTTCCTTCAAATTCTGAATGCTAACATGTATACTGCCATTACTGGGTTTACCTCATTCCGATGGTCTTACGGAAACACACCTTGTAAAATATACGATACCTATCGTTTGAATGAATCTGTATTCATACAAACATATTATGCTATGAACTAATAAAAAATAATAATATCCTTTTAAAACAGGAGTTTTAACCTTGTGTTCAAGTTATCGAATGTTGACAGTTCTCCGATGGGACCTTTTTTTACCTTAACCTCGTTCCGATGTACTGGGAATTCCCTGTTATGGAGAGCCATTGGGGCTAATATGCTTGACTGCTTTGGCGGGTTATTTATATCAGATATATTTGAACCAAATAAAAGATTTTTTTATTATTTTAAAAATTCTGTATAACACACTTAGATGGAAAAAAGATTTAAATGTAAAAAACAACAATTGATTTTTTTTTAATTGTTTGGGATTAAATTTTATGCACTTTTTGGCAATTTTCATTTTAAATATCACATATTTTAGGAGTTGGAAGAAACATATGATGGTATAATTCCAAAAAACAACGCTAATNCAAATAATTATGAATGAAATAATGTTCTGTTTTTGTAATATATTGTCTCATTAATTATTTATATGTAACGGAGAAGACCTCGTAAGTTTATAACTTGTGTCTGATCCATTGTCTGTATTTGTTTGACAATAAATATGTTTAAAGTAACGCTTGATCTTTTTTTCTAAGTTGTTCACTCATGCCATATATTGCTTTAATTCCAGTCGTATTATCGAAAAACAACAAAATTCTCATAATTATTAATCTGATTTTCCATAGTATTTTCTTGCGCACAACCATAATTGCAACTTTATTGTCATTGGTAACTAGGAAGTTGGATATCAGACGAACACAAAACAGTTTTCACATGTTCAATAAACGATATCTAAGTTGGTTTTTAAGATTGATCAAATGAGATGGCATATAAGGGTGAAGGAGAAGTTGAGATTTATTATTATATATAATAAAATGGCAAAAGCTTACCTGAAATGCAAGCATTTCCAAAAAGTAGGTGATGTAAACAAAGCGTGTCGTCAGTGAAATGTGATCTGCATCCTCGGACCGAAGGTACGCAAATCACAAAAAGAAAATACCTCGGAACGAGGTATAACACGGAATGAGGTGAAGACAGTATATATGATGGTGTTGGTATGATGTTTTTGAATATTTAATAAAAAGAAAATGTAAAGAAAAAGTTGGGTTACTTTTTTCATAAATCTATACTGCTATGAATACAAAAAATGTATGAGCCCATATCTTGGTTTTAGAAAGGCAGTTAACTTCATTTTTTTTTCCAATTTTTCAGATGTTGTACAAAGAATTAAAGTGAAAAAAGATGTTTAGGAAAATCATGCCAGTTGCTAAAAAAAAGTATCGTGCGTGTCGTATCCGTGCTTGAAGTGTTTAGAGTTTAACATTAATGTATTAAACAGTAAAAGTTTTACTATCTTCGAAACTATGGCGTATTTCAATCATAAATACATGTATGGTTCCTAACCTTTAAGTCTTTTCAACAGAGGGTCATGAAGTGGCATCACATCTGGAAGCAAAACTCAGCATCGGCTGCACCGGAAGTTTGTGTCACCCATACAAAATATCAAAATTATGTCCTTTCTATTTCGACCAAGTATTTTTGACTACTTTTAAATAATGAAACAAAATACATTTTAATATTACTTTAAATTAACAATTTTTATTAATGTACATACAGCCAAGAACGACACATTTTTCCTTTTGCCAATTTTCAGAGAATTTTATGAATTGATTTTTGCACATATTTTAGCAATAATTAATGCAAGAGTTATTTCCCTTATGAATTTTTTTTTTTGCATTACTTTTTAATCTAACTAAGGCATAATGTCCTCGTCTGTTCTGTTAGGAATTATAGATGAACCATTTCAGCAAAATCATATTGATTGGTCAACAAATAAAATTGGAGGTAGTCCAGTAAGTTTCTTTAAAGTGAGGAAAGTCACAAAAACACTGATGGTATGATTAATTACCAGTTTGATGACAAAACACGAAAAGTACATGTTTTTTGGTTATATATAACTTGTTTTGTGACTATTGGATGGTCTTATCGTGTCTCTCTGTGAGATTATGCAAAAACTGGTCTGTGGTATTCCCTCGGGGATTTGTTTCCTCCACCAATATTATTGGCAATAACAGACCACCATGGGCATGGAATATTGTTGAAAGTGGTATTGAACATCTACCAAATGGGGACCGATCGATACATGTAGTTCGATGGTCCGACGGTTCGATAGTCCGACAGTTTGATTGTCCGACAACCCGAGTTCGATAGTCCGACAAATTTAATAGTTCTGCCGTTCATAATTTAATAGTCCCCGTTCATGCTCCAAAGTCTTGTGTGTAGTTGATGTATCTCAATGATTTGGTTGATTGATTGATTTTTGATGTTTTAATGCCACTTTCAACAATATTTCAGCTATATCGTGGCAACCAGTTTTAGTGGTGGAGGAAGCCGGAGTATCCGGAGAGAACCACAGACCATATGCATGGGCAAGCAACTGGTAAACTTTATCACATGCAACTGCGAGTCGAGTGCGACCTTTTTTGTAATATACAAAGCCGGGCTTGATCCCACACTGTATTGGCGATAGGCTTGAATGAGTTGTTAGATCCAGAGACCTACAAAATGTAACTCATTGAGCCACCCGGGCCCCCAGGTATCTCAAGGAGAGCAACAGAAGTCCAGATTACGGATACGATTTGTCCTATTTGCAGAGCAGGTATCGTCGGGAATCCACAACCAATTACGCTACGTCCTTCTGGAAAGATCTCTTGAATCCCATCCCTCTATTAAGAGCAAGAACGTACAAGGTTTTACGATGCCTTCTCGAGGAATAGGGCAAATCATCACTTATATTCCAGAAACATGCGTATGTCGTACGCACTAAATTTGGTATCACCTTTTTGAATGTCCCCCAACAATGTTGGCGGGACATAAAAATATTGCTTTTCATGGAAGACTATTTTCGGGAATACATTGCCAGTGACGAACCCATAAACACGAAAAAAAATGGTTTATTCTAGGGTTGCACGATCTTACTGTTACATGGAAATAAGAAAATATTAATCAAAATTGACAATACCAGGCCCGTACACTGGAGTAAGGATGCAAGGGATGTGAATGCCCCCTCCTTTTAATTTTTAAAAGTAAAATGTAGACTGATTTTGGCATCAGAATTGTATTTCCCTCCACATTTGCACCCCCCGCCCCTAAATGCACAGACCATTCCAAAAATTTTCAGAATATATACATGAACTATTAAATTTGTCGGTCTATCGAACTGTCAGACTATCGAACTGTCGGAATATCGAACTGTCGGACCATCGAACTGTTGGACTAAAGAGCTGTCGGACCATCACTACACACCCCTACCAAATACTGTCACTGAGCACCTTCACCAAGCTGACAATTATGACATTGAAAATCCATACTTATCAGTCTATATTTATAAAAAGTATTATAAATTCATGAACATTATTAAACTTTATTGGGAGTGCGTGTTTAATGCCACTTTCAACGATATTTCAGTATATCGTGGCACTCTATCTTAATGGTGGAGGAAACTGGATAACCTGAAGGAAACCACTGACCTGCCGCAAGTCTCCTTCAAACTTTATGACATGAAGTTGTATAGAGTACACCTCACCATGACTCATCAGCGAGATTTGAACTCACTACTTTAGTGGTGATAGCTACTGATTGCACATGTAGTTGTTAATCAAACTACCATGCGATCAAGACCATGATGGCCTCAAACGATATTGGATTAACACGATTAAGTTAAATGCATAGCTCTTCAATGCTGTATAAAAACTAGATTGCAGTTTTTGGAATGGATAATGTTATTTTGTATATTTTATATCATACAGAAATGTATTGTGCACTTTTCTTCAATAGGAAACAGCTATTAAGAATATTTATTACCTACTATTTAATAGATATTCCTTATCTTAATAATTCATTTTGGAACAGTTGCCTCCGTCATTGGACACTATAAATTAATGATAAATCATTCTAAATTTAAGAATTTTCCACTTCGTTTTAGCTAAAGATTTCTTCTTTCTTTTAATAAATTTATCTGCATTACAGTCTGTGCTAAATTTGAGGTATCATCTTTGCCTGGTTTTTATAAACTCTGGAAGCATCTGTTAATCCTTTTCTGGTTGTCACATCTGTATGTATAAAACCTTGCTTATATCCTAAGTAATCAACATAGAAAAAGCACTTTATGACTATATCCCTTTCTATAACCATAGACTATATGTATACTGGCTATCAATCTGAGAATTGACAATTTGTCAGGATTCTAATTTTTATTGGCTATTACAGGGTTCATGAAATGTCATATGGGCTTGGTGGTCCTAGTGAAAAAAATGCCAGTCTTCATTAATTTTATATTGCAAAATACCAAGCTTGGGTAAGTCCTTATCAAATTTGCCCAAATTTTGCTGGGTATGTCTGACAGGACTGACGAATTTCGTTAACTCGCGATTATCGATTATGTAGGTACAATAATGATAGTGGTTTAAGCGATCCATCAATTCAATCATTATTATAGCTGCAGTATTTTCACCAATTGGATATAGGTTCACGTCTAGCTCACCACAAATTGTTTGATCTCAACTTGTAAGTTGTACCTAAAATTAGAATGCTGTACTATATGTACATTTATTTGCACTGTGTTTGTTGGAATTTTTTATGGGAACTCTGGTTTTCTCCATCAAATTTTCCCATTCTCAATCCACAGTCTTATTTAGTATTTAATTGTTGCAGAGAGTTCCAATTTATGTCATCAGTATTTATCTTAGTCACTGACTATGTAGTTCATTTCTATTCAATGATAATAGCACAATGTTTTACTGATACATGTCATGAAACTAATTATTCACTGCAAAAAAAAAGACAGAAAAGAGAAACTCAAATTGCAGACAATATCCCTTTAAAAAAAACATTTTTTATCACAAAAATTTTCCATGACACTGTGACAGTGTATAATTTGATTTAGTTGTGTTTTGAAATGAACAAGAAAAAAAGATTATTTGGTTTTTGTTTTTTTAAGGACTGGGTTACAGTACCAAATGATGACCCATGGTGTCAGGAGTGCAAAAATAAGCTGATATTGGTTGTTCAACTTTACTGTCCACTTCAAGGCTCTATATATCACAGAACACTTTATTTATTTAAATGTTTGACATGTAAAGATGGAAGGTTTGTATGAACAAAACATCCTATTGGATGACTCGGCTCAGTTTATTACCTAAAAGAATTTTGTCGTTTTCTATTGGAAAAAAGTACATTGATTTTATCTTGTATAATGTGTAAGCATATATGTATATTTCAAAATCCTGCTCTGGTACACTTTTTAGCTGAGTCAATGCAACAAAGCATAAATATCAAATCTTGTAATAATAAACGATCTATTTCTTGACCGATCGAAACAAAATTTATAAATTTAAGCACAAGCTACATAATTGTATGTCAAAATTTTAAAAAGATGTGCCCCTGGATGATATAAAAAATGTGAAAATATTCTTGTTGGCATACTAGCTAAATAGTTCCTCAACAGATTTTATCCAACTTTATACAAAAGCTTTGTATGGACAATATCTTAGTAGTTTGAAACCCATTACTTTTCATCAACATTTTAAGAAAATGTTAAATGGTGTGAAATGTTATTGTTAACACACAGAAAAATAATACAGATTCACATCAAATAAATACACAAGAGATTGAAGATACCAAAGGAGTAATTAGAACCGTAAATTGAAGATGGACAGACAACACAATGGCCAAAAGAAAAAAGGACAAAAGGACACAACGATCTACAAAACACTACACAGAAAAATAAAGACCCAGCAGCATGAACCCTTCTATAAACCGGAGGTGAACTCAGGTGCTCCATAAGGGTAAGCAGTTCCTGCTCCACTAGTGGCACCCATTGTGTTACGAGCTATGCTAAAAGGTATATTAAGATTTTCTTTGCTTTGTTTGAAAATTGGAATTTTTCATGAAGAATTTTAATAATATAAGGCAACTTTGCTTGTGCATCTCTGATGCTTTTATGATTTTTTACATCATATATTGATACATATAGAACTTGACAGCTGATAGAGATAAATGTTTTGGCTTTGAAAACGACAGAAAGTGTTGTATCAGTTGAATTAGGTAAATGGATTCCAAACCTGAAGTTTATTTAATAGAGTTTTATATATATATTTTTTTTCAATTTTAGATGGGAATTGATACGACAACAAAAACAAGATGATAGTGCCATTAAAATTGTAGAAAAGCAGATTCCTTCCACTGTATACAATGATGATTGGGGTGTGGGCAAAGATGATTGGGGAGTAGACACAGATGACTGGGGTACAGATGCTGATGACTGGGGCACAGACGGAAATACAGTTGAGCAAACAAATTTTAATGACTTGGGCTCAGGTGTTGAGGAAACAGGTCAAATAAACGGAGACTCAACTGCAGTTATAAGTAATCAAAAGAAATATAGTAATTTTGTACCTAATTTAGAATGTTTACCATCTCCAGATGAAAATTCACCACCGGAATGTGATTTAAATTGTGATATTTCAGATAGAACAGAAAACAGTCTTGTATCAGATTTGTCAAATATGGAGATAGAAAACACAGATGATTCTTCTGAAAATCAAACGAAATCAGAAAATGTTATTGTTGAAGATAACATGGTTGATAGTGAAAGAACCCACAATGTGATGACAATCTTAGGTGGATCAGGTGATTGTCATGTGACAGATATAGGCAGTCAGCAGTGTTTGATGTCTTATTATGTAAATGTTATAGAAGAACCAGAAGAAAGTTTAGATTCAGGAGAGAAGGAACATATTAAAAAGCTTTTGAAGAATTATCAGAAAGAACAAGGTGCAATAGATGAACAACTTTCAAGCAGGTTTGATTTTATCGTTTTTATTTTGTCTTCTTTCAACAGATTATATTTTCCTCATCAGTTGTATATCCCTATATTCATATAATATAGACTCCAGTTGACCCTTTCATATGATACGTCAGAATACAGTGTAAACATAGTTTATTAATTATTTTGACAAAAATCTGATGCCGATGCAATACATAATACAAAATAGAATGCAAATACATAAGATAATTAATAGGATTGGGAAACAAAACAAAGTCTTATATTAATCTGTTTTCCATTTTTTCCCATATTTTATGTTGAATTATACGAGTATTCAAGTCATCTGAGGTAAACAAAAAGTATGATTACTAATATCCATTATTTGACTTCAGTATATCCATGTTCAGTATTTCTTTTAGCTGGGGAAGATCTTTTTAATCCAATTATGTAGGAGAAGGATGATGTCTATGTTACTTAATTATATTAATACAAAACTGCTTTGTTTTAAACTTTCAGTGGCAGTAGCAATACTGGTGAGAAATATGAGAAATCAATACGTATTGACAAATATTTCCATAAATTTTCCAAAAGAATTGGAAGATCTCAAGAACAAGTCATCAGGTACATGTATGCTTGGACTTATATAATGTCCTCCACCAATACAACTCACTTACATGATAAAATTCAAATATTGTCGAACGTGGCATTAAACACCCATTATTTATAAAATATTCTATAAAGGTGTAATTATTGTGAAATAAGTGATGCAGGAAAATTAATTTTATAGATTCAAGGAGACAAATATTTCTAACGTATATTGACATTAAGTTGTCACTTTCACTTTAGTTTTATTTTTAGCTCACCTGACCCAAAGGGTCAGGTGAGCTATTGCCATCACTTGGCGTCCGTCGTCGTCGTCCGTCGT
>MJUT01041126.1:390241-401437 GCA_002080005.1 Gigantidas platifrons | reverse complement strand
AAAATAAGCCTGGAAAGCTATTCTCAAATTTTTTTATTTCGTTAGGTACATCCCAAAGAACAATATATATGAAATTCAAAAAAATTCATCGACTAGTTTTTTTTTGCCCATAGTGTCCTTCTCTACCTTAAAATGTGTCTCTCAAGTTCCATTATATTCAAACTTCAAGTTCTAAAGTAGAAATATTATTATTCGTATATATTTTTATCACATGAAGAGAAATATGGAAATAGCAAAATATTTCAACATTAAAAAATTCATAAATATATGAAAACTGTTTTTCCTCTGTTATAACATTATCCCATTGAAATGTCACCTATGAATAATTTAGACTGCATAAAGTATAGTTGAGAGAGAGATTTTTATATGAATAATTTAAGCTTGTTTTGGAAACAATAATATGGATGTATGACATCATACATAAAAAAATCATTTTTAATTTCTTCCAGTGGCTGTGATATGTTGGACATAATGATGACAGTATTTGTAAGATTACTGTATCTAAAATCCACATCTATGAGATGATGTGAGCATATTTGTTTTGCCTAATATTTGTTTGTTTGGATAACTTATTATAAACAATGCATTCCACAATATTTCTTCTTTGAGGAACAAATATTCTATACTTTTTATTCTGTCAGGAATAAATATTGTCATGTTTTTTTCCATAATAATGTAATATGTGATTTTGTCAGAGCAAATGCAATGCTATGGCAGAAATTCTATTCACCCAAAGAACCACATATCTAGCCCTCATCTGTTTGAAGTTAAGAATATTATGTCATTTTGTCGGAACAAATGCTATGGCGGAAATTCTAGTCGCCCAATGTTTGAAGTTAAGAATATCGATCATCTACAGACAAGAGATTGTATCATACCCACTTTAGTGGACGAGTTATACTTATCATCACCTCATGATGACTGTTAGATGATGAACAGAAATGATGCTTTCTTCAACTTTTTATTAATAGACTTTTTTTTAGTTGAAAATAAAAAACTTAAACAGTATAAAATGGTTGACAATATAACTAAACCTATATGAACAACTCCCTTACGATACCTAAAACAAAATGACAACAGAAGTCGTTGGAAATCTAGGTCATAGCTTGGGACAGGCACAAAAATGTGATGGATTTATTTTATTATGAAAAGAAAGTTAAACAGTGATAGGTGGTCATCACATTCTACCAATATCAACAAAACGAACAATCACCTCTCAAATTAACTCAATGGACATAATAAAGGCCATGACCTATGACATGGAAATCTAGGTTAGTGGGCTCTCAACACTTCCCTCTAGATATCCAGTGTCCAAATATAAACAAACAATTAAAAACCTGGACAGATTCATTTTCTCAGTGACTTTCGACAGGTCAGTGGTTTTCTCCAGGTACTCCGTTTTCCTCAACTAATAAAACTAACCACCACTGAAATATTGTTGAAAGTGGCATTAAACACCATAAACCAGATTCATTTAAACTCAAAGACCACACACTTACATAGATATGACAACAATCTTTTTTCTTTTAACAACATAATAGTTTATTCAGCATGGCTTGTTACATTGTCACTTCATAGTCCAATCACCTCTGACAATAATCTTAACATGGACAGTACTAGAGCAGGTTCTGTGAATGATCTTATTTTTTACTGACTATATTTGGGTTTTTTCTAAGGATAAAAAGGTCAATAATGATACCTACTTCTTAATATAAGATTTATCAGTCATCAACATCAAAAGAAATAGTTTATGGAAACTGTATCCCTGATGAAGAAATTGTTCACAGATTACATTTAATCAAAGTCCAAAACTTTAGTACAATTGTGGTGAAGAAAAAAAAATAGCTAAGAAAATATATAAACATTTGTATTCCATATGATTGAGCAAATTAAAGGGGACAGTGGTTTTCTCCAGACACTCTGGTTTCCTCCACCAATAAAACTAACTGCCACGATACATTTGTTGTATAACTGAAATATTGTTGAAAGAGGTGCTAAACACCATAAACTCCAAACCCGCAAAGGGCATGCTATTGTCCAAAAGAGGAAAATATCCCCTTATGTCTACATCTTAGTAAATTAAGATGCTGAAAAACAAAACCTCACTTCAATCACTACTCTGATACAGGCAATATATATATTTGTATTTTTAAAATTACAATTCCACACATTAGCTTAAAAAGATACTTATTGTAAATTAATGAAAAGATGTCCTCAGGAAAAATTGACACCTACAGAATGGGCAGGGGTTTCACTGGTCAGTTTGATATAGTCTGGACTCCCTCCTTCCCCCCTCGTCCATTACGTCAGGTAGTCACAATATATCTGGAAAATTGTTGAAAGTGACAAGTGACGATGAATACCAAATACACTTACTCAAAAAAGTAAAAAATTCATTAAAAGTTAGATTCCTGAGAGGCTATGATGTTTAATGCCACTTTCAACAATATTTCAGTTATATCGTGGCAGTCAGTTTTATTGGTGGAGGAAACCAGAGTACCTTGAGAAAACCACATACCTGCCGCAAGTCAGTGACAGACTATCACATAATGTTATATCAAAAACACCTCACCTGAGTGGTATTCAAACTCACAAGGTTAGTGGTGATAGGCACTGATTGCATAAGTAGTTGTAAATCCAACGATCATGCCCACGATGGGCCTGATTTCTGAGAGTAAAATTTAAAAGTGAAATTATAAAAAGAAACAGAAGTGGTCAACAATTCCATCAATATCACCCACCACCTCACACCTGAAAACCTTTCAACACAAAAAAAAGACCATGACATGGCGCCTAGTCTAATCACCGAAATGAACTGAAATGGAGACAAAATTAACCAAAACGAACCGAAATGGAGCAATAATGAACCGCAATTGACTCATACAAGACTGAAATCTGTCTTGAAAGAACAACAGAACGGCATAAATTGATACAATAAATTAGATAATGTTTGACCAACATAACGGTAGACTTCATTGAGAGAAAATTGGATCTGTTATTTGTCAATTTCGGGCATTTATGGGTCCATTTCTATCCATAACTGCTTTATTTTGATGAAGTTTGGTTCATAATATCTCCATTTCGGTCCATTATTATTCCATTTCGGTTCATTCTGGTTAATTTCGGTCCATTTCGGTGATTAGACTAGTCCTGACATGGTGTTGAAAATTTAAAAGTAAAAGTTCAGTAAGTTCTAAAGAATGGTGGGCTGATTTACTTATAATCAAGATCAAATAAAAACATTATGTAATACCTGAAGGTTTGACTGATAGTTCCTGGGATCAATTTACACTTAACAATGTTTGTCTCCTTAGAAAAATACTTAACAATGTTTGTCTCATAAAAAAAATACAAGTCAAGATCTTAAAGGTAATTAAATGAGAAAAAACAAGAATCACCTGATTTTTTTTGGTTAAGAATGTCACAGGTAATAAAATCTAGAAAAATATACTGTGTGGGAATACAAATAAATCTGTCAACAAATTCTGTATATTTCATTCATAAATATTAACTGTAGAAATTCTAATTCACAAAATCTATAATAAAATAATTTTTTACTACAAAAACCAAGTAAGTATCAAACCAGATTCTTCATCTTTATAAAAAATAAATTATATCAATCATTACATTTTTACCTTTAAATCGTGGCATCAACTTAAGCTATGAAAGATTTTAATTTTCAAATATCTATAATATCTTTAATCTTTAATCCTAATATAAAAAAAAATCGGAACACTTAAAATAGATTAATTATCCTTTATGGGTATATTTGATTCCATGCTTCACCAACTGTTACCATGCATATATAAGGCCATTTATTGATACCAATCTAATGCTTTATCTGACAGATTATTGTGGCAACACACCCTATTCTAGGTTATCGTACCACACCATTCATATCTTGATAAATCTTTTCTCCATTCATAAAACTGGTACAAGAAGGTCACGTTAACCCAAGTTTTGATCCACCCAATTGATCCAATTAATAACCTATTAATATTATTTGACAATGTTGGTTAGTCCTCAATGATCGTCGGTAGTCCGTTACAAATCTCATCAAAAGTATATCATTAAAGATGATCTTAAAAGATAAACCTTCAATCACAAAATTATTCAAACATTTTAGAGGGTTAGATTTATGGTGTTTATGGTGTTTAACGTTACTTTCAACAATATTTCAGTTATATCATGGTGGTTCAAACATTTTAGAAGACAGAGATGAATAAACGCTGTGCACATTTCGAACCACAAACCATAAATTAATGATAGAAACTATGCATTGGAATGGTATAGAAAGAGAAAATAGATGTGATGGTAGATCTATCGGTGATGAATTTCATTATATTATGGAGTGTCAATTGTTTACTGAAAACTGAAATCAATTAATAAGCAGCTAGTACCGGGTAATCTTAACATAAATATATCATGTGTATCTCCGAAAAAACAAAACAAGAAAAACTATGCAGATTTATAAGAAAAGTCAACATATCAGATATTCCCTGGGCTAATATGTCAAAGCAGCAACAGGGGTATAAAAGGGATTCCTTTTGATTACCCTTGATTTTCAAAATATACAATATATTGACACTATTCAGATCAATGAAATAAGCTCAGAATACATTTTTTTATTTCATATCCACCCACCCCACCCCACTCCCCTCCCCCCAAAAAAATTCCTACTACAAAGGAAGTCAGTTAAAATGTGATAATACAGAAGTGAACAGTTTTCTGATGCTTACTCCACAGTCTAATCATATGTTGCTACGTGTTGCCTTGTTCTTGCTGGTTAAACTCTTTCTGTTGTTAAGTAAATATTGTATATACATATTTGTGTGTCTTTTATTATGTTTGTCATGTATGTGTTATGTTGTATTCTTCTATTGTATAACTTAAGCAGGTTTGAATGCATATATATATTTGTGTGTGTTTTATTATGTTTGTCATGTATGTGGTATGTTGTATTCATCTGTGGTAACCTCTCTGTATCAACATTGTAATCTATGGTTGATGAGAATAAAAGATGCTTGTTCTTGTTTCTTGCCAGGCCTATAAGTTCATCTTAATTGGCTTTTTAAGGATTGAGATTTGGACTTAATATTTTAATTTCATTCCTCTTCCCTCCTGTTGTGGCATCAAATAAGGGGGAAGTAATCCAAGATCTAATTTTAATTAGATTTTGACTTATTCATAATATGAAAGGTCCGTCGTGGTCGTTATCGCTTGGTAGTTGGATTTGTAACTACCTATGTAATCAGTGCCTATCACCACTAAAGTTGTGAGTTTGAATCCTGCTGATGGTGAGGTATACTCGATACAACATTATGTGATAAACTTTGTCAGTGACTTGTGGCAGGTCGGTGGTTTTCTGCATATACTCCGGTTTCCTCCACCAATAAAACTGACCACCACAATATAACTTAAATATTGTTGAAAGTGGCATTAAACACCATAACCCTAACCCTATTCATAATATGATATCAATTTCAGTATCTGGGTATGCGTAAATGCTAAAGTAAATTGTTTTGTTATAAAAACATATACTCAATAGACATGTGTTTTCTCAAATACATGTACATTCCCAGAATGAGACAACAAGAGAGGAAATCTTAATAATCACAAACACTTAACAAATAATGGGCTCATTATCTAAAAAGTAAATTGCCAAGATATTGTATCTTTAACAAAGATTTTACAAATTAAACTTTTTATTTGAAGTTAATTTTGACTCAAGTAGAATCCTATTGCATCATTGGTTAACCACACTAGTTCTACAAAAAGTTTACATTTTAATCTCAAAATATAATTTCTACAGATTTATAATTGCCATCAAATATGATATATCGCTCTGATAACGAGAACTAAGAGAACTATAATCTTTTTACACTTTTTAAAATACATATTAATCTAAAAGTAGTTTTTCTACAGACTTCTAACACCAAAGCTGTCATACAGAGGCATGTTTTAATACTTATATCATCATTCAAAAGTTACCAACAGTGCTGAGACAACAAATAAATGCCCATGAAACATTAAGATATCAGAGTAAAAGAAATACTGTTATTTCATCCAGTGATATACATCACTTATTTCATTGTGCGACATAACAGAAGCAACATCATCAGGATTGAAAATTGCAATTAGTGTCCGACAATGAAAGCAAATACTTCTTTTTTTAAATATCTTATTAGCACAAACAAAAGTGAAAAATCTATGAATAACAATAACTACATTTTGAATACATGTATGAAAAATAACTTGCTGGTAACCAAACAAGGATGATAATTCACTCATGCGTTAACATGTATTCCTAAATTACTGGGTTGTTCCCGTTACTCATGATTTATTTTCGATATTCAGAATGCAGAGAGTATTTATCTATAAATATTATGAAGTAAGCTGATGGTCAAAGTCTGTTATTGATCTATGTTAAAAATGGGTTTTTAAGGATCAGCTTAAAAGTTCTTGGAACTCAATTCACATTTCAAGCAGTTTTGTTATCTTCAGATCTGATTATGTTCTCCAGGAAGGAAATATCATATACATGTACTTATATGATATTAAATTTAATTTATATTATTACAGAAAGTACACTTCTTTTACATGTTTGATTTACTGTACTTTTATAGAAACATTGAAATGTATAAAAAATACTTAGAACAATAAAAAGAAGGCATTACTAAACCATCATTTGAAATACAGAGGCAGGTTAACAACTTAAGAGAAAATACTAGGGTGAAACAACTTCAGAATATAAAGACCTCCCCCTCCATCTTTTATTAACAACTTAAAGAAAATACTAGGGTGAAACAACTTCAGAAAAATTAGCGGAAATTAGTTTTAAAGTAGTTCTTAAAAGTTTAACAATCTACTATTACTTAGCTAAAGGGATAAATTTCTGTTTGAGATACATGTATACCCATGGCATGTGTGGTGTATATACACTAACAATATGTGAAAATAAACAACAAATATTTCTATCATAAAATAAACAACAAATATTTCTAACATAGTTTTAACAAAATTCTCAGTGTGTACTTATTACTGCCATATGAAATTCTCAAGTCCTTAGGGTAGAAACAAAAATTGTTGTTTTTTTATATGTTCTTGATAAATACTATGATATTTTAATTAACAGTTACCAGAGTACTTACCATACTGTTATAAAGTATCCATAGAGTTTAAGTATCCTAATGAAAGTCACATCCTGTTAAAGAAAAAGTAACATTCTTACTTTAGTTATAGCTACAAAACAGAATGTAAAGATGTGTTACAGACACTTGGATATTTGAGTGATCTGAACCCTTGTATTCTCTGATTAATGTAGATAATATATTTTGGCTGTAGTCATCTGTCTTGCTTGAGTAATATTGGATTAGAGGGTACTGTGTGATGGCAAATCTTTTTAAAAACAGACATTTCATTCATATATCATAGTTGCACCCTATAATCACGGGGATAAAAGTCAGAAAAAATAACAAAACCTGTAAAATAAGTTGATTTACATATGTAAAACTCATTACATGGTAGGCCTTCTTCAGGACAGACATATCAATTCTCCCGGTTGTCTTTTCAAAATATATCTAACAGTTCAAAAGAGTGTGAGTTGACTGTAAAATGAGGACATGTAAGATGTAGAGCACATAAATATATCAAAATATTCTCAAACAATTATTGACCATCACTGTTTAAACTTTCTTTTCTAAATCTTAATTATGTACTTTTAAGTTTGGCATAATTCATGTAAAAATGAATGCACAGCTAGAGAAAGATGCATTCAGCTATATTGTTCTGGATCCATATTTATTGGAAAAAGCCATGTGCTTAGGAAGAAATATATAATAAATATCATTAAAATTTAGGTTCATTTTCCTTAGATATACACAACCTTACCGCCACCTTAGTCGATGTTGGTTATTCTGTTTAGTCCTAGCCAGCCCTTTGATCTTATTGCTCCAAAGACTTTAAAATTAATTGGCCTTCCAACCTTTTGAATTTGATAAAGAATATTCTAGAAACATGCTGTGTGCACTAAATTGTTTATCTACATTTTAATTTATATTACTGAACTCCAGGACTCCTATAATTACTGTATAAACTTTTAATATAAGGAAATTTAAGAGCAGATGACAACCTACACAGATTTTAAACTTAAATTAGATGTCAGCTGAGGTTATTGACAATTCTCTCCTTTGAAACTAAATCATTAATACAGGAATTAATTTTAAAAACTACTCTTCTTTTCTTTCAAAAAGATTTTACATTAATCAAGAACTGGTAGAGAAAATAAATTCTGTCAGACATTATGTAGTCAACATATTGACTCTAGAATAAAGTTGACCTGTCATAAGTCACTGACAAACTTTATCACATAGTATTGTATCGAGTACACCTCGCCTGAGTGGGATTCGAACTCACAACTTTAGTGGTGATGGGCACTGATTGTATAGGTAGTTATAAATCCAACTACCATACGATCATGATCACGATGTCCCCAGATTATTAGTAAGAAATAATATGGATGCAAATGAACATGAAAGATTAACTAAGTTTATACATGTATTACCATATACAAATAATTATGCCTCCATATTATATGTTAAAAGTAGTGCTTAAGTACCCATAATGCATCTAGATTTTATTTTTGGTGGGTATCAGTTTCTTCTCATATGAAGTATTTTCTGCATTTGATCAGTATGGTATTTTTGTTCCTTCTTAGATGCAAAGTTCTGGATTTTTTCCTTCATACAAAAAGACAAATGCAGAGAGATCTACAGATGGAGAGACAGTTTGGTTATGGTTTATGGTATTTAACGCCACTTTCAACAATATTTCAGTTATATCATGGCGGTCAGTTTTATTGGTGGAGGAAACTAGAGTACTACCCAGAAAAAACCACTGACCTGTCGCAAGTCACTGACAAACTTCATCACATAATGCTGTATCGAGTACACCTCACCATGAACGGGGCTCGAACTCACAACTCTAGTGGTGATAGGACAATTTTGGGTACATTTGTATGATACGAAAGAAAAGGAAATGTTTATAGTAGCACCTGTCCTCATGGTCCTTTAAAAGCAAGATGTCAAAAAGTTCAGTAGAATATTTTCTTTAATAAATCAGTGTCAGTGTGTCCAGTTTTTCAGGTTTACTCTAGTCAACACAAGATAAGCAAGACCCATCAAATTGATGAAATAAACTAACAAAAAACATTTTTGTATTTAGATGAACTTAACAGATTCTTAGAGGTCTAATCTATCATCTTCTGACTGTGTGTTAAAATAACATCAAGATATACATTTCAAAATACTATATATCAATCTTATTAATGGCATTTCTAAAACAAACAGATGGTTTTTCATGATCAACAATATGATGGTCAATAGATTTAACAGACACAAGCATTGAAAAAGAAGATAAACAGATGGTCAACTAAATAATCAACATTAAGAATAACAACACTATCCACTACTCCAGCAAACATCCTTTAACACAAGAAAAGACAACAACAGAAGGCAATTGAAATCTTGATCTCTGTTTGGGGTAGGTGCAAAAAAACTGATTAATGAAAACCAAACACTCCCTTGTTGATTAATTATTGTAAAAGAAAACCTAAGGAGTGATCTAGAATGGACAATCCAGAGACACAGGCAACATGGGTACAAGGCACAGAATGGACAATCCAGAGACACAGGCAACATGGGTACAAGGCACAGAATGGACAATCCATAGACACAGGCAACATGGGTACAAGGCACAGAATGGACAATCCAGAGACACAGGCAACATGGGTACAAGGCACAGAATGGACAATCCAGAGACACAGGCAACATGGGTACAAGGCACAGAATGGACAATCCAGAGACATGGGCAACATGGGTACAAGGCACAGAATGGACAATCCAAAAGACACAGGAAACATGGGTACAAGGCACAGAATGGACAATCCAGAAACACAGGCAACATGGGTACAAGACACAGAATGGACAATCCAGAGACACAGGCAACATGGGTACAAGGCACAGAATGGACAATCCAGAGACACCGGCAACATGGGTACAAGGCACAGAATGGAGACAAACAAAACAAAAAGAGCAACACAAAACAGAAAACTAAAAAAGATGAGCAACACGGACACCGCTAAAAAATAGTTAGAAAATAGGAATTCATGAAGGTAAAAAGGTGTTAGCTGAGGCATAATAACATTATATCTAAGACATTAGTATCAGTACCAATTATACCAGTAACCAGACTGGCTAAGACATAAGAATCACCACAAATTATCACAGACTAATCTGTTGTCATTAGGAGTAAATTATCTTAGGTTTTCATTATGTGTGATCTTTCTCTTACAAACTTATACTGAGGTGTGCAAGACTTGTCCAACGTCTGGTCTTTGTGCTAACCCACTTGCCCGAAGCCCGGGACAAGTAAAACTGGATTCGGACAAGTGAAAATTATGAAAGAATTTGTTTGAATAAATAGAAAAATTTTCTATATTTAGCTTTCGGACAAGTAGGTGGAAAAAAATTAAAGCAAAGAGTAATCGTCTAATGAAGTCAACATTTTAAAATATTGTGATTACGATTTCCTCAAAGAAGTTGAGTTAGGCCAAATATATTTGGATTATCCATATTTTACTGTCAATTTAACAAAACATTCACTTGTTGTAACTATTCGACACATTTCTATGCATTTAAACCACAATTGTATTGGCCTTGATTTGAAATATATTTTTTTCACTACTGGATTCCTGTACACATTTGTATAATACATCACTCAGATAACATATGTATGATTAAAGTTAGATAGCTGATGTTCATAATTTTTATCCATGATCTCATAATATTAAATAATGAATCAGTTTGTATTTTACAAGATTCATAAATACCAGGAGCTGTTAATTTGGCATTAAAGAGTATTTCTCCCTGTTACACAGATCTGTGTTGTTCTGCTTACTAAATATCAAGTCTGTGTTATATAACTTTACAATGACATCTGTATTAGAACTTCAATCATAGGAACAATTATCTAAATAGCAGGACCAATACAAGACATATGGGTTGTATTATAGATGAGAAACTGTTGTGTTACACCCCTGTTATTACAATTAGGCTTAGAATTTAAAAAAAAAATTAAACCAGAGGTCCCATAGGTTAGACAAATGATTACTAGAAAAGTGTTTTCCACATTTTAAAC
>MJUT01041126.1:368372-389952 GCA_002080005.1 Gigantidas platifrons | reverse complement strand
TGGGTTAGAAAAATTATTACTAGAAAAGTGTTTTCGACATTTTAAACTAGAGGTCCCGTGGGTTAGAAAAATTATTACTAGAAAAGTGTTTTCCACATTTTAAACTAGAGGTCCCGTGGGTTAGAAAAATTATTACTAAAAAAGTGTTTTCCACATTTTAAACCAGAGGTCCCATGGGTTAGAAAAATGATTACTAGAAAAGAGTTTTCCACATTTTAAACCAGAGGTCCCGTGGGTTATAAAAATTATTACTAGAAAAGTGTTTTCCACATTTTAAACCAGGTCCCATGGGATAGAAAAATTATAACTAGAAAACTTATTTCAACATTTTAAACCATATTGGATGTTGATTTTCAAAAATCAAAATGATGACAATTTCTGCAGAACCAATCATTTCTCAAAGATACAAGACAAATGGCCTAATGGTATTGAAAGGAAAGTGGAAATGTGAAAATTCAGTTGATGGACAGATGCTCAACACAAAAGCTGTTATATACATGTCATGGAACATTTAAAAGCAGCCACTGTTTTGTTTTCAACATTCATAAAAGGTGTTTCTGTTATCTTATTATTATGGTTTCTGATTAATTTCTTTACTTTTTGTGTAAATGATATTAAAAGCTGTTTTAAACATTGAAAAAAAATCTCATAAAACAGTAAAAATTCAACTTCGTGGGCATGTTTCAATTGAGAATCAACAATAAGCCAAGTTTAGAAAATTCCACTAACATTACATATGGTAATAATCCTTTTTTTTTAAAGAACTTTATAATTTTATAAAATATCGGTACATCTATATAAAACAAGTTTAGTAAATCTTTAGTTTCATTCCATCAGTATGTATAATTATTCATGTATGGTTAAAAAAAATATGCGGGAGATTTTAAATAAAGTCCACATCACAAAAATGCCAGAAGATATTTCATAAAACTATATTTTTTCCATAAATAAGCTAAAATCTTTAAAGTAAACAACACAAGATGATCTTCTATTCAATTCAAGTTCTTCATGTCCAGTGGCAAATATCTCATGCATATTCAAAAGATGAAATCAAGTAGAAGAAACATGGTACAAGCCTTTATATCAAACTGACCCAAGTTTGTTTTTCAAATCACTTTCGTTAACCCCTTGTAACAACAAAAATAAAGTGAAATAAAGAAGTGAAATTTACAAGTGAGAAACAAACACCAACATGACATCATAACAACCAATATCAACACTATCATTGAGTGATCTACAAAATATACAGCTTGTACAGTCAAGTCTGTATTAGGAGGTCGGTCACATTTGAGACAAAGAAAAAGTGGCCTTATAATACAGGTGACCTCTTAAAAGAGATTCAATTCATGTAAAAATATCACGAGGCTCAGAATTCGGAAACTTATAAATAATTCTGTAGGTGAACCATAGATGAGGAATTAACAATATCTTATAATATGTGAGACTATGAGACTAATGTTATAAGCTTTAAGTAGAAATACTTGACATAAGACTGCTCTTTTGGATCATGTAAGGGTGTGAATCTAATATGATCAAGATATACATTGTGAATGAAAACTCCACCCATAAAACAAGACATAACGGCAACATTAAACCATGTCTGCCTTGGACACTGTAATGTCATTCTAAATATGCTACATAACGCATTTACATGTTTATATATAGACAATAATAGACCATTCAAACAAAGTCATTTGAAGTCAACTATAGTACACATATTGTAATTTATTCAAGGACATGATTGAAATAACTTAAAATTCATATTCTCTTACAGAAAATAACTTTAATTAATAATTTATACTATAATTTTCTATTAATATTCATAATTTGAGAATGTCACCCTTGTTTATGAGATACAGAGTGAGACTAAATAATTTAGAAATTATCATTCTATTTAAATATTTTGAATATGTAATTTTTTTCAATTTATATTTTTAGCTCCCAAGCATACCTAAATTGCAATAAAACTATGCTTATATTAGCATACCTAAATTGCAATCAAAACCATGCCTCACTTTTCAAAGATAAATGGCCAGGGAGTTAATATTTTGTCCAAACATGATTAAAAATAATTGGTCATAATCTCAAAAGTATAAATATCTATTCTAGTTTTAAAATGTTGTATGCTTAACATATTAAACTGACATTCTTTTTTCTCAGCTTGAATTGTGAATTTATAAGCCTTATTGTTCAATATTTAATATAAGGAATTGTATACATAAAGTTAATTTAAAAATCTGTCAATTAATAAAATATGACTTTTTAATCATATTTATGAACAAAATACCTTTTTATTCTCCACAGTATAAATAGTTTTGTCATAAATGACATCCATTGTAAAATAGTGTAATATCTCCTCTATCTATATATATATATAATAAATATATGCATATCTAAAAATGTGGGTAACAATGATAGCTTCCTAGAAGAATGAAGATCCATTTAAAAAATACTTTTAAAAATGATTTAGCAATCCTCGAATATGAAAATTTGAATATACTGGTCCAATCAAATCCTTGAATTTATTTTTATATACAGTGGAACCTGTCTAATCTGACACACCAAGGGACCAGGGAAATGTGTCAGATTGTACAGGATGTCGGAACACTCAAGTTGTATTTATGTTAACAGAACTACTTTGGGACCATAAATTTTTGTCGGATGTCACAGGATGTCGGAAAACTCAGGTGTCGGATTGCACAGGTTCCACTGTATCTATTTATAGATCAATCAAACCAATCAATATGAAATCAAATGTATGTAATTCACTTAATTATTCTGCTCAATATTGGGTGTCAAGATTGACAATAAAAGATTTGTATTGTATTGTATAGATCCTTAAAAAAACTTTACTGGTCCAAACAAAGTTTTACTGGTCTTGGTTGTACTACTTTGTGTTTTATTTTCATCCCATGACTTCACAAATTAAAATACTTTTTCCAATCTGCCTAGGGTTTTGAGATTACTGGTACTCTTCCAATTGTATGACATCATAATAAAACAATTTTGCTTTTTTTTCTTTCCCCATTCCCACTAGAGAAGTATGGAGAGTTGGGCTTAGACGACAAAAATTTATCTTTTGTAGCAACTAAAATGCACCTACTCTTTTTTTCAGTCTACAGAAGGAGTATGTATCGTGCAAGAAGCTTGACACCCTCTAAACACAGATGGGCAGGTCTGTGGGTTGGGTCATAGAAATTGTATTTATGGTTTGATTTAATTTATTGTGTTTTTAGCGCTACTTTTAGCAATATTTCAGCTATATCATGGCGACCAGTTTTAGTGGTGGAAGAAGCCAGAGTACCCAGAGAGAACCGCCGACCACGGACAAGCAACTGGTAAACTTTATCACTTGTGGCTGCAAGTCAAGTGCACCCTTTTTGTAATTTACAAAGCCGGGTGCGAACCCATGTCGTATTGGTGATAAGCTTGTATGAGTTGTTAGGTAATCCAACTACCTAACTCATTAAGCCTAACAATCATATATCAAAATGATACTTTTATATGAATTAATTAAAAAGCAATCATACTCACTGTGTATACTTAAATTTATTAAGAAAATTTGAGTCTAGGATGTGTTAAATAATTAATATAACCATAGTATACATGTCATTTGATTGGGTTTTTGATTATTTTGGGCATCCTTTATGAGAACTATATTATATTATGAACAATCACATATCGAAATAATACTTTTATAGGAATTAACTAAAAAGAAAGCTTACTCACTGTGTATACCGGTACTTAATTTTATTAAGAACATTTGAGTTGTCAAGGATGTGTTCAATAATAAATATAACCAGTGTATATGTAATTTGATTTGGGTTTTGGTTGATTGATAATACTTTTAACAATATAACTGTTACATCATGGCATATCAACATGAATATCTAGACAACTTCAAAAATCAAAGCTGAACTCTTGACTTGAGGTATAAATTACCCTCTAATAAGGCCACCCTTCTGAAATAAAAAGCTGACCTGACAAGAGAAATGGTCTATGGTGAAGGGGACAATTAAGTAGTATCTTAGTATCTTAGTGCATCTGATATCTGGCCTGATAATAGGGGTGGTCTTTGGTAGGAGTTGTCTTATAACAGAGGGACTGTCATATATAAAAACTCTCATGCTAAACTGTCAAAATTCTCCATTAAAATATTAATTTTAGATCTATTAGATAAAACACTACAAAATAAATATTTTTGTTTAAATCCATTTGCTTTAGAGTATTATGTATAATATTGAACTTATTGTAATTACATACAAATGTACTGGCATTTAATACTTAAAATGTCTCTACAATTGTTTGTTATAAATGTTATTCAATCTACTTAAGACAGATATATTGAGTGTACTGTTTACAAGCTACAGTGTTCTTCATTTACCAAATAATACAAGTTTCTTCTCTAAAGCAAAAATTGTCAAAAGTACCTATTTTTGATACAAAAATTTGAAGAACAAGACGTAAACAACAATACAAATGAGACATTTATATACATTTTTTCTATGCTAAAATATGTCCAACAATGATGGCCATCTTAGATTTCAAATTGATATGAAAAAAATTAAAGTGTAAATGACTTATCAGGTATCCATGCATGTCCAGTCTCAGGGGTACAATTTCGATGGTATATGTACTGACATGTTTACATTTGTCCCAAAGATTTAAGACTATATCTCATATCTTATACAGTGAAACCTGTCTAAACTAAACCTCCTTGGGACTTATGTTTGTGTTCAGAATAGACAGGTGCTTGCTTTATACAGGTTAAATTTACAAACATTTCCTACATTGAGGCTTTATTTAAAGTTAAGTTTATACAGGATTCTGGTTAATGCAGCATTCGGTTTAAACAGGTTTCTGGTTAATGCAGCAGTCGGTTTAGACAAGTTTCAAACAAAATATCAAACACTGGATAAAGGTACAACAAATGATATAACAGTTAATTTTTTATCTCCCTTGGTCGCCTGCCTCCCTCCTGGTAAATCACTATTATAATTCATCAATTTAATTTGTGTTATGTATTCTAATCATTGTAATCATTGTATGAAATTATAAACCCACAAGGGTCTTTAATTGGTTTAATACATGTACATTTTGTATTTCTATTTCTATACATGTACAGTGTTTTTGAAAAGAACATTATATACCATTTTCCCCATAGAGTCATATATTAATATCCCGGTATTATATGTCCATGGTAGATTTCTACATTTATATTGCATTAAGGATCACTACTAATTATCTGATAAAATTTGAAGAAAAAAACAGTCATAACAACTTGAGATAAGAGCACAACACTATATTTTTTATTGGATAAAGTCCCATAACTCTGGAACAATAAAGTCCCATAACTCTGGAACAATAAAAGTGAAACACATCAAATAGTATACAGACCCTAAGACCACCATTCCCAATAATCTGGTGAAGTTATAATAATATCGGTCTTGGCAAAATGAAGGTTAGTGTGTGAAATTGTTAACAGCAGATTTTTGTTCATGGGATCAAGTCCTACAACTCTGAAACGACAAACGACAAAATCATACAGACCCTTTGACCCTCATAGAAAATTACTCAAGGCAAGGTGGAGCTAGCAAACAACATATTTACACTGAATGGAAAGACAGACTGACAGACGGACAACAGTATTCTATAATACTACCTGGTTAAGACAGACATATAAAATTCTTACTTGAACACTAAAATTAAAGTGATAATTCACAGGACCAGAGCATGAAGAAAGATAAATACAGTTAAACCTGTCCATGCTGTCACCTGTATTAAAAGGTCACCTTTTTCTTGTCCTGTTATAGAAAATTTCATATGAATTGAACCTGTCATCGGAGGTTACTTGTCTTATGAGGCCATTCTTCCTTTCTCCCATGGGTGACCTCTTAATACAGGTTTCACTGTATGATGAAATTCACATTTAACAAAGGTCAAGTTTTAAATCAGAAAAAAAAATCAATTTGGTGGAATTGAGAAATGTTCTATGATAGACAAAAAATCATCACCATCAATACATACTAAATTCTATATTAAAAAAATTTCATTTGAATTTAAATTACTTAAACCTACCTTGAAGCAAAGGCTTTTAAGTCTAGACTGAACAAGTGGTCACTCCAAATTTTTTTAAAATCCAACTGGTCAGAATTTGTATGGTCAGTTTGTTACGACCCTGACTATTTACACAGGCTAGATTTGTCCATTATGTGGAAGAATTATCACTCCTCTAATAGTACTCTGATAAAATATAAAATGTAGCCAGGGATTTAAACTCATGTTTCAAGTCAAGCTTTACTAAATCTACTGGTCAATTTCTTTCTACATTCACAAACTGAATAGAAAAGTTTATTGTAGCACGTGATCTTTTTACCCACTTACACTGATATTCTTACAAAACTTAACAAAATCAAGCATTCATCCACATTTTCAATACTTTAATATAAATAATTTTTCACAAGTTGAGCTAGAATTATTCCATTCATTGAACATAATATCTATTATAAAGTTTAACTACTTAGTTAATCCACTTTTTGACAAAGGATCTCACCTCAGTTTTTTTTTTTTAAGAAACATTAAGAATTTAATCAAAGTAATAAAGGAACAATAATCAGAATATTTTAGTTTTCAGTTCCCATATAATATTTTTAGGCCATAATAAAGTTAATTTCTAGATTTAGATTTCTTCTGCACATTGTGAATATTTGTTTATTTCAATACCTTCTCTGTCCGGACCCTCCCCCTCTCTCACCATATACTATCATTTGTCAAAACTCTTTTTATATATACATTTTCAATATTCTTCCCATTAGTGGGATTTTAAAATGAATAATAAGGGGGGGGGGAAACATTCTTGGACTTAATATAATACATGTACAGTATGTTATAAATGTAAGTTGTAATTCTAAAAAAAATGAAAAAATTATAAAATCAAAAATTAAATAACAGTGGCCTTCAAGGGCAATATTTAGGATGTTATATTGATTTGTTTATATTTTATGTACATGTGCAAGTAAAAAAATGTCATCTACTTCATTTAGAAAAGTTGATATCCATTTAAGTTTTAATAGGTTTTTCTTGTAATTTTGACCAACTTTAAACATATATTAATCAAACTGAACAAAATTACACCTTTCCTCTGTTGCCTGGATAAGAAAAAATCTATTTTATTTGCTTTATTTTCTTGAACAAATAGAACATTTAATTTTCTTTCTTTGTGCCATTTTTATACAATATATCACACATGTCAAGATGTTGGGTGACATACTAAGATCCTCCTTTTCTCCTATTTTCATATTATGGACTGTAAATTCCTGACTGATTAAACAGCCCCCCCCACACCAAAAAAAAAATCTGCTGGTATTTTCCAATTTTTTTCCTTACATATATTTTTTTTTAATATAACTTAAAATGGACAGAAATTTTTGAGTTGCCTTTATGAAATAAAACCTAAAATATGCATAAAAAGAAAACAACTTGCCTTCAAACATGACCATCAACACAGTAGAATTAGTGAAATTTGAGGTACCTTTTTATAGTACAATACAAACAGGTGCTATTTAAGTAATGTAAATCATATCTAAATATGAAATGTTTTGAAAGTCAACATTGCTTGTTTTAATAACCAATCATCAGTAAAAATAAAAATAACAAAGTGTGTGAAAAAGTTTGTCAGTTTCTTGTTTGAAGTCTTTTTAATTTGCACAAAAATAATTAAAACTGTACTCAAGACACAAAAAGTGTCACTTATTTTCCACAGGCGTATTGTAAGTACTTTTGTAACATGACTTGTGGTGTGGGGGAGACAGTATATTTTCTTAAGAGAAATAATGAATAAAATTCTTTGATTATTTTTACCAAATAACAACGAATGTCAAATTAAAAATCACCCATTAATAAGGATTGTTATTTTTTTTTAAATCAGGTCTATTTTTTTTTTACCTCACTTCAATCCCTGTTTTTGGAAAGTATATATTTTAAACCTTCTTTTCAGGGATTAGGGTTAGGGTTATGGTGTTTAATGCAACTTTTAACAATATTTCAGTCATATCCTAGAGGTAAGTTTTATTGGTGGAGGAAACCGTAATACCCAGTGAAAACCATTGACCTGCCGCAAGTTAGTTAATGACAAACTTTATCACATAATGTTGTATCAAGTACATCTCACCATGAATGGGGTTCAAACTCACAACGTTAGTGGTGATAGGCACTGATTGCACAGGTAGTTGTAAATCTAACTACCATACGATCACGATGACAGCCCCTATTGGCTATGGAGGATAGGACAATATCGTCTCATATTTGTTCAATCTGTTAGTTATTATGATGTCATATATGAATTCTACAGTGAGATCAATATTTGGTTTGTCAATTTCATTAGCTTTATATTCTTTAAGTACTGTTTTATAGTCGGTTTTAAGTTAGAATGTAAGGTCCCTGTGAAATTTTGAAATAAAGTAATGAACAATATTTGTTTAATAATTATCTATAACAGGCATACTGTATGCTTTGAGTAAAAACCTGACACTTCCCAAGTACCTGACATAACAGTCATGAAACTTTATAGAGTATGACATTTGTACTCGTACTAAAAAAACGTCCAATCAGAACATCATATCCAACAAATGCAGTATTCTGATTGGACAATTTTGGGGTACAGAAATATTGTTGAAAGTGGCATTAAAACACAAAAAATCAAAAATCAAATCAAAAATTTGATGACCGCTTGGTCTGGTCTGCCTAGTTATTTATTGTGGTAGTTTGTGATGTCCAATCTTTTCTTTGGTTCTTTTTCATTTAGACTTCATTGAAGTTGCCTTGTTTCTCCTTAGTGTGTTCTTTTCTTCATCATGTTCCTTACTTTTATACAGATATATCTGTGGAAAGGTTTCTTACATGAATAGATGTAATTACATGTGTATTATTTCTGCACTAAAATTACCTTTTTATTTCACTAAAATGTCCCATCATTTCACTTAAATGTCCTCTAAATCAGAACATTTTAGTTTATAAAGCATTACAAATTCTGTTTTAAACTCCAAATATCTTATTTACATATTTTATGTAGCTATTTTTTGGCATTTATTTCCACCAGCCTCATTCTTTTAAACTCTTAAGAACAAGTATGGCAGGCTATACACATACATGTCAACTAATATAAATGATCTAATTATTCAAATTAATGTTATTTGCCAAAAAAAATAAATTATACACAGAAGACATCACATTCTGTGTATTTTTGTCCCATTTGTGCATACAGACCAAATGTATGTGATATTTTCTAAATTCATTTCATCTGGTTAAGATCTAAATAGAAAATAAGGTAACACACTTCTACACCTGGATACATTATAAAAAAGGAGAGAATAGCTTTAATTATTCAAATTTCTAAAATATATCCTTTAATCGATGGAAAATATCTGTCATATATCAAAATTTCACAGTATAAGTAGTAATAAGTCAGATCAATCTTGAATTTGAAAAGGAATGAAGAGATAATATGATAGATTTACAGGTTTAGTGTGATGGTAGGGTCAACTGTTACCTTTTAACTATACTAATGAGATGTATGAACACCTGGGTACTTCACGCTCACATCTCTTACTCTCTATACTTATGTACCTCTCTACTTTCAACCTAACAATGTTAAAGCTTTTTATATTATCCATGTAAATATTTGGTTAGGATTATATTTTAAACCTAGATTTGTTATAGGAGATTTAATAAGTCTACATTGTGAGTTCTTATAGTACGATTTGATATCTCAGGTGTATGTGATGCTTGTTTGTTGAGGTCCCATTTAATAGTTTAACCCTGTCACATTTTTGTGCCTGTCTCAAGCCAGGACCTTGATTTCAAACGTCATATGTCATGGTCTTATTTTTTATGTTCATTGAGTTAAGGTGAGAGGTGATTTTTCGTTTTGTTGATATTAATGGAATTGTTGATCATCACTGTTTAAACATAATTGTTTGTTCAAAATCATATTTAAATTCATGCTTTCTTCAAGACTCTGAAAGGGTACACTCGACTCGCAGCCACAAGTGATAAAGTTTAGCAGTTGCTTGCCCATGGTCGGTGGTTCTCTCCGGGTACTGCGGCTTCTTCCACCACTAAAACTGGTCGTCATGATATAGCTGAAATATTGCTTAAAGTGTCATTAAACACAATAAATCAAATCAAATCAAGACTCTGACAAAGGGCTGTAACACAAAAGCTCTAAATATTAAGAAGTGAATGTTGGGATTCCATTAAACAATTTTACCTCATAAATTTTTGTGCCTGACCCTAAAAAGGACATATATTTATGTACAGTGAAACCTGTCTAAACCGAACCCTGAATAAACCAGAATCCTGTAAAAAACAAAATTTAAATAAAGTCCCAATGTAGGAAATCTTTGTTAATTCAAACTGTATAAATCAAACACCTGTCTATTACGAACACAAAATCTGGTCCAAGAAGGTTCAGTTCAGGTTTCACTGTATAATGTGCTTCTATTGTTGTCATTTCTGGGTTAAGAGGTCAGGAGGCTCTTGACAGAGGAGTGACTTGTATTGTTATCATTGGTTCTAGTTTGTCCACCAACACTGTAGTCCCCCTCTTATAAGGCCAATCCTTCATTGAAAAAGTGGCCTTATAAGAGGGGTGGTCTCTCTTGGGGGAGTCAATTTATATATAGTAATCTCCTTCTTATAAGACATCTCTTCTTCAATGAAAAAATGGCCTTAAAGTGACATGGCCTCTCTTGAGGAAGTCAATTTAGTAGTACATTTTTTTGTATTTTACTATCTCATTACATCTGAATATCTGGCCTGATAAGAAGGAGGGAATGGCCTTTTAAGAGGGGGATTACTGTTCTGATTAACTACCTATTTTCAGTTATATACACAATTTTATATAGATCAGATGGATCTAAAAAGGTACTTATCAAAGTCTATAATCTGTCACAGTAGATATTAAAAGGAAGATAAAAGTGTTTTATCAAATATTGGTCATGATGACAGTGCCATATCTGATAGCAAAGTCTCCATAAAAAAAATAATTGTGGAGTGAATGAACTAAGGACCAAATTTCTACCATGCTTTATGTCATTTGGCACTGTCCCTACTTGCTCATTAAAATGACCCTCTTAGTTACTTTTTGAAAGTTTGCTTTCAGGCAATGTCATTCTGGGGAATAAGATCATCACATTTCAGCAATTTCTCTTCAAGACATTTTGAATGAGAAATGCCAACACAAAGGCCTAAAATCAATTTGAAAAAAAGCTTATATCTTAGGGTGAGGGTTATGGTGTTTAACACCACTTTCAACAATATTTTAGTTATAGCGTGGCGGTCAGTTTTATTGGTGGCTTAAATTTTAGATTGTTAGCACCTGGACATATTTATCACATTTATATACCAAGTTCTCATTGTATGGAGCAAACACCATCATATAAATTACTTATTATACTAGAGCATGAAACAAACCTGATAAATTTTCATGGTTAAAAGATCCCTTTGAAATTTTCAAGGTAATATTTTTATCTATTATCTGATGGTGTAGTATTTGTTTTCATTTTACATCCTATTTCTTGAATGGCATAAATTCATTAGAATCATAAAAATACATATTGTATTCTCTTTAATGACAGCTTTTAATATCAACTTACACAGCTTTGCAAAAATGAAAATTATTAGGCAAAACAACAGATAAAACTAGAGGCCCATCTGAGCCTATATCATTAATTTGGCTATAATCTATTTGTTTAATGTCCAATGAACATTGTTGTGTACTTTGGGTTCAATAAAGTTTGTAATTTCTGAGAAACTTTTCAAAATTTCTAATATGGCCATATTTTACAGTATGCTATATCCTGTGGTGGTAGCCATCTTGAATCTTTTGATTTGTCAGGAGAAGAATTTTTCAATGATTTTTGTGTGTGAAAATATGCTTAATCTATATACAAAAAATAGAAAATCTTTTAGCAAAACAGTTATATTTTGTCAAACATCTTCGTACCATATGTAAAGCAATCCTATTGTTTCTATTTATGCTCAACTGGTTGAAAACATACCTGTATTGGTTAGTAGAATGTTATTTTTGCTTTACAAAGATGCTTTATTTATAGGTATGGCTTCATTGCTGGTTGGCTAACTGGAACAGCATACACATCATTGAAATTAGACACCCAAGGATGAATCAGGGCAACTTTGGTTTAAACTGACAAGTGGTTTCAGAGGAGATGATTTTTAAATAACTAAGGCCTCTATGCTAAATTGAAATAAAATAAGACAAGGATTTATATAGTCCTACTATATAAATCCTTGAATAAGAGTAATATTTTAGGTGCCTCTTTTGATAGGATATCCCTGGAAATAGATATAGAACCTTAAGTTCCTCCATTGCAAAATATAATCCTGCCAAAATGGGTATCAGTTGGATGGACAGGATGAATCATATGCATAACTTGCCCTAAGGGCATGATGGAAGTTAGAGTCTTGTCTTTAGACAATGCCAATTAATCCATTACCTTCTATTATATGTTTTAGCTTTGAGTGTGCGTACCTGATGAAGGTTATTCCAGTAACGTGTCGCACTAAATCTGACATCTACATTCCTATTACTTATTAGTCAAACCTGTATTAAGAGGTCACCTGTGGGACAAGCAAAAGGTGGCCTTTAAAGACAGGTGACCTCTTAAAAGAGGTTCAATTCATATGAAATTTTCTACAATAGGACAAGAAAAATGTAACCTTTTAATACAGGTGACTGCTTAATAGAGGTGACCTTATGGTCAGGATTGATTGTATTTGTAGATTTATCACTGAAATACAGCTCAGTCAGGGCTGGATTAACCCTTAAGCAAAATAAGGATGTGCTTAGGGCATCATGGGGCAAGGAGGCACCACAAAAATCTGGCCACAAGGCAATATATTTTATCAGCCATATATTAGGCTCTAAAACACACCAAACATTTTTTTAAATGTAGGAAATTGAAATAAAACACTAATAAATGGTATAGGCTTTATTTATACATTATACATGTTAAAACAATCTGCCAGTGGAAGGTGTGGGGACACTAAGGTTGGCCTGTGCTTAGGGCATAAATTGGCTTTCATCCGGCCCTGAGCTCACTTGATGTTAAAACAAGTATCAAACACACCCTCAACACAAAACCTGAACTCTAGCCTTTCATGAAACCTTCCTTTCCAAATAGTACAGTACACCATTATATATATTTTAACTGGATTACTCTTATAAAGTCTAGACGTATTTAATCCACTTCTACATTTGTACAACAATGCTAGGAAAAAATGTGTTAGATGTCAAGACTAAGCTTCAGATTGTCATTACTTTTATCTCCTACATTCTAATGACCAATTTGTGACCTCCCTTATCATCTTATAATTATACCTTTAATATAAGTAGACATTTTCTAACAATGGCATTCACAAATAAAAACCTTTTCTTTTTTTTTTTTTAGTTAAAAAAATATAATTTACTTGATAAACAAAATTGTATTTTATTCATTTATCCATAGTTTTATTGCTTTATTTATTTTCTTTTAATATTGATATATCTACAATAAAATATTCAAATAATTGAATAGTTCATTCTTAAACAGCAACATGGAAGGAAAATGTCATGATTAGGTTAACTGTTTCACCTGGGCTACATGCAGTCTATGTTACTATACCTTAATATTATAACTATCCTTAATACTATTTTATTTTGAATTAGGTTGTAACTGGCTTTGATCTTTTACACAAATTTATATTAAACTACTTTAGTATTTCGTAATAGAAAGAAAGTAACCCCACCTTAAGAAAGTTTGTGTTGTAATACCCATTTATGTTCATTCTATTATACTGAGAAAAAAAATCTTAACAAAGACTTAATTTGTTTACTAGTTATATGTTGTGGAAATATATGATCTACATAGATTCCAAAATTTCATAAAAAAAATCACTGTAGAAAAGTATTATTCCTTTCATTATGAAACGGAACGTGATCTCCTTTTTTTGCTAGTATCTATTTGTCTTTTTGACAACAAATCTTTTTGTACATGATGAGAGTTTGTAAAACTGGTATCAAAAGTTCTATGATCCCTGAATATATACTTAGGTCTTATACTTTCAGGGTTATAACTATGAAAGTGTATATCATTAGAAATCTTTTCAACAAGGTAAAACAAAATATAGGATTGCTGAATTCAAGATAATACTCAGATCTTTTTTTTTAATTCTTTTTTTTTGGGGGGGGGGAGGGGTTAATAACATCTTTTCAAAATTGAACATCAAAATTTTGACATTGATATCAATTACATAAGATTAGACTTCAGAATTCATTTATGTTCATATGTTTCATATATGTTTGCTGTGCTATGCAGGTGTCACAGAATTGTTCAGATTTATAAGCAGATATCATGACATCCCCCAGATTGGACAGAATGACATACAAACTCACAAAAAGGTGACAATATTATCCCAAAAAATCAAGAATGTACTTCCTTCCAATGGAAATTCATACCAATTTAACCAATTCCATTAGATGTTATTAGCATCCTGTAGGGTGTAGTCTGAATCAAAAACACAAATGTTATATGTTGACGTCTCAATTGTGGAATAAAATACATTTTTGTAATACAAAAGTTCAGAAAAAAGGTCATGACAGAAAAAAAAATGGTAAACTCGTGAAAAAAGAGTCAAAGTACATGTGTGCCTCTCAATCACAAAGTTCACGAAATTTGTCAGTCCTGTCAGACATGACCAGGAAAATTTTGCTAAGGACTGACACAAGATTGGTATATTGCAATAGAATATTAATGAGGACTGACATTTTTTTCACTAGGACCTCCAAATCCATATCCAATATTGTGAACCCTGCCATCAGAAGACATTTAAGTATGCCAAATTAAAAATGTATCTGATTTCATCTGTAGAGGTAGTAATCATAAGGTTAAAATTGAACAACAATCCAAAGCGACAAGCAACGACCAGCTGGCAAAATTTATCCATCTTTAAGTTAGGTCATGCTACATGGCGACACACAAATGATCTGATTCTTAAAACTAGGGTTTGGTTTGGTTTATGGTGTTTAACACCACTTTCAACAATATTTCAGTTTTATTGGTGTAGGAAACCGGAATACCCAGGGAAAACCACCAACATGTCGCAAGTCACTGACAAACTTTATCACATAATGTTGTATCGAGTACACCTCGCCATGAACGGGGTTCAAACTCACAACGTTAGTGATGATAGGTACTGATTGCATAGGCAGTTATAAATCCAACTACATTTTGTACCTTATGTTAGGTCATGCTACAAGGCAACACACAAATGATTCAAGTCTCCAACTTGGGACAGTCAATTAATTTATAAAATTACAATCTACATCTTCTAAATAAAGAAAAATGAAAGGGAAATCTTATTACCAGTTTTTTTGACAGTAAGTATGTGACATTGAATTATTAGGTGTTACATGGCATATAAAGGACAATTTAACCTTAATTATATAAATATTTTCACCTATTACATATTAGTTGTATTAGTACCTGTTCATTAGATCTTATCTTATTACTTTGCTTGTACAGGTGACAAAATTGTTGGTAACAATCATTTATATATGTCAGAATGTTGAGAAAATATCTATGTATTTCTATGGCTAACAGATCAAAAGATTATCCTACATCATGTAACAGTTCAATTTCTACTATAACTATTATTACAGTGACACATTAAATTAAATTATCTTACCAGTCAATATTATCTTTGATTTAACTTGTTTCTAGTTCTTAAAGTTTTTGTGAAAATTGTACTAATGATCAAGATGATTGTACAATTACAGGTACATAGGTGGATCCAGGGGGATGAGGGATGGGGCAGACCCATTTACCTTGACATTTTTATTCACATTTTTAATCCCCCGGATTTTCAACATCTTTAGGTACAGTACATAACTTGATCCCAATAACAAAATTCACATGCTAATATTTGAATGAGGTAATGTTTTTAAGCTTTATTATAATAGATGAATGAAGAGGCTAGTGTGCTGTGGAAGTCATATCTCTGAAATCCAAAGAGAAGCCATGTTTTTTTTGTGGTGAAATAGTTGACCATCACTGTTTCAACTTCTTTTTTCTCATATGTTTGGTCCCAATTTTACATCTTCTAGAGGGTAGGTGGATTTATAACTACCTGTGCAATCACTACTAAAGTTGTGAGTTTGAATAAAGTTTGTCAGTGACTTACGGTAGGTCAGTGCTTTTCTCCGGGTACTCCGGTTTCCTCCACCAATAAAACTGACTGCCATGATATAGCTGAAATATTGTTGAAAGTGGTGTTAAACACCATAAACATAACCCTAACCCTACTTCTTCTAGCGGTATCTAATTTTCTTTATTTTAAGTGATCCATGTACCTGTTGACATCATGTTTCATTACAAATTAGTTTGAGTCTGTTCAATTAAGAAGCAAATGCATTAACAAGGAGTAGTATATTGGTGATTTTTGACATGTTGATGATAACAACAACACTACTCATTGATGGAATTTTTGTGGCATTCAGTGTATTCCACTAAGCTTTGTGAGTTTGACTTCAATCAGTGATGAGGTGTACATTATGTGAAAAAGTTTGTCAGAAGTTTACAGAAGGTCTGTAGTTTTCTTCTTAGTATTATGGCTTCCTTCCCCAATGAAAATAACTTCTCTGATATACTCCAATTGAAATATGGTTGTAAGTAACACTATGCCATCCATAAATAACTGTCGGTTTGCCATTACCTAAACAACCCACCAAAATCACCCGTAATATCAGCACATTTTATTAGGGTTTTTAAAAAATAAAACTGTTTGTTTTAATAGCATGTTTTACTAAAAAAGAGCATGACCCTGATATATTGAAAAAGCTTATGTAAAAATTTATATTGACTCTGTTGGAAAATAAAACTGAATTAAGAGTTAGTGCGCTAACAAGCTCAGGATACAACATGACTATGTAAAAAGGAATAGACGATATATAATATCGGACAGGCGATTATCATATCTATATAGCATGTTAAACTGAAGTAACAATGATTATCATATCTATATAGCATGTTAAACTGAAGTAACAATCTCAAGCTAGTACACAAAACATATTTATTCCTTAAGTTTCAGTACCACACACACACACATCTTAATTATTACTTTAAACCCATCAAAGTATTCTGATTATACCATAAGTCAAAGAACGAAAAACCTGAATTTTCATCAAGGATATGATAATACTGTTTCTAATTATATAAATTTTCTTACCACAGATAAACTAATGGCTACCTTCTTCTTTTTTTGTATTAAATTAAGGTATAAAGTTTCCCAAAATTGTTCAACAATTTCCCAATTATTACAAAAGCCCTTTATCAAAAATAGTTTATTAAAAAGATGGCTGGACAATTAAGTAGTCGTAAACTATATAATATCTTGACATTACAAATGTACAAATATTTTGACTAGATTTTGTACAATAATGTTAAAGGAAATGCCTCATTAAATTCCCCATTAGAAGTGTACTACCATCTAAATCTACTTCATAAATCAACACATTAAAAATAATGGCTGAATCAGTTACAAAACATTAAGTATAATTAGTAAAACAAAACCTCATACACTGTCATGTTTAAAGTTCACAGGATGGACTGACAATGGGTGCTCAAAATTTGATGAAATTTGAAATACCAGTCATGGTCAAATCATCACAGAACATTGATATGGGGCTCTCTAGAAGAAATAACAATAAGAAGCAATATGTATAAAGTAATTTAGATTCATATTTATCCTATAAATTGTAATTATTCTCAACCTATCAGCAAAAATCATTTACCATATAAGGCCATGTATTAGCCACACAAATTTATCCTTAAAAGGATTTTGTGGAAAAAAATGGGTTATTTTGTGGGAAAAAAATGGGTTACTTTTATGAAAGGTGTATATCCACAGTCCCCCATTATTGCAAACCAAAATAAAGTGCTGTTCCTTTCCTTGATCTTGTGTCTAAGTGTAATGTTGAATAGGCTTTCATCTTCATTTACATCCATATCCTTTCTCACTATCAAGTTGTAAAAATAACTTTAAACTTTAGAATAGGAAAATTATAGGTGCACCTGAGCAGGTGGTAAATTTGGCTACATTCTGTCAGGTGTGATAAGAGGGGCTGTTGAATTACAATATTCTAATGACTACATGGACAAACAATGCATGCTAACAGATATATTACCACTCTGCTTATGTTACATAATTTTTTTTTTTACCAATGTGAAATCAATATATCAATAATTGTATATAATCAAATAAAAAAAGGCATTTTTATATCAAATTCTATTATCAACTCCTTTTTTGTAATATTTTTTTTATTAAATTACAAGTGAAGGTAGTTATCAGATAACAATTATTCATTGTTTTGATTATCTCCCCTTCTCTACACTCTACTATTAAATATTACATTTTTAATAAATCTGCTTTACATGATTTTACAATTAAATATTTGAGGATTATGTGGTTCAGTAGAAATTAACACTGTAACTAATTTATGTTCTCACTTACCTTTTATTTTTGTTTACAAGTACAACAAAATGTAAATTAGCATTTTGGCAACAACATTATTTTTCTATTTCATAATAATTACTGGTTAATTGATAATTATGTATTCCTAATAATCAATAACAGGTCATAACATACTCTTATGCAATAGTTTGGTTTGGTTTATGATGTTTAATGCCACAACTGCCCCCTCTACTATAATGGCATTTCACTGAATGTATATATTTTTACAATGATGTTCCCTATGAGAATTCAACCATTAAATCAATCCCTATTAGTAGTTTGTGCAGATTTAACTGCTTAACTATACCCCCCCCCCCCCCATCTAAAAATTATGTGATAAAGTTTGTCAGTGACTTACGATAGGTTAGTGGTTTTTTCTGGGTGCTCCGGTTTCCTCCACCAATAAAACTGACCGCCACGATATAACTGAAATATTGTTGAAAGTGGCATTAAACACCATAAACCTAAACTTTAAGACCCTTAAATTTAATTACAAGACCGATGTATTGTTCTCAATTCATAGAACTGAGTAATAAATACCATAGAAATTCTTATCATTAATATAAATCAAGGCCTTGAGTTAAATACATAGAAAAAAAAATTGATGCAAAGAAATTTTAATCAAACTTAATTAACAAGTAAGTTTAAAAATTTATCAATTGTATGAAAACTGAAATACTAGTGAAAACAATTTCTTAATTACAAATATCTTATACCAATTTTTTTTTGTTTTGAGGACATGAAAAATTAGGTTTATGATATGTCAATATGTTTATAAAGCTAGGTGATTTAAACTTTTTACAACTGTAAATATTTATTAACTGATAAAATAAACAATAAATAGGTCAACATTGTAAACATCACAGATATTAGGGTGAGATATCATTGTTAATTTTACCCTAATTTAAATGACATTAATTCAACCTTAGTGACATGAGGTGACAATGATAAAGGAGGGAATCAAATTCATTTAAAGAAATCAGAATATAATACATAATATTCTGACACTTTTCTCTCTTCTTATTTACTTTACATTATTTTGCTTTCCATTGTTTATGGGTCAAATATTTTATTGCAGTGAAAACCACATACTTATGGAGCCAGGAAAATGAAATTTAATGGTCAAAGGTTCACTAACAATGGTTTTCATTTTTTATATAACTTTAAAGATTCCAAATGTATTTATTTTTGACATTTTAATAATCTTCATCAAATTTAATCTAATTTAATCTAATTTAATCTAATTCAATTTACTATAAATCTTAATTCTTGACAGGTATTATATATGCAAAAATAAGAGTCACATGTTCTTAATATTCCACAGGAAATTAACACTACAAAATCTATATAAGATAGGGTACATGTGTATCAATAATTATAAACAAAGATTTAGTGTTATTTTTTTTGTAACAATTTACAAAATTTTATAATTTGAGTTTATAGCTGCATTTGTGTCAATTATCAGGCATAGTATATAAAACCAGAAAAAATAAAACACTTACAGAAAACTTTCAGGAATTCCATCTTGTTTCTTTGGTGGTCAAGAGAGGTGTGACCACTCATGTGTAACATCCTTAGCCATTATCTATCAGTAGAGTGTCCATATCAGTTCTTCTATAATCTCTAGAGGTTAACAAAAGTACTTGATGTAAACACTAGGATTTAATTATCTAAAGCATGTTATACTGAAATATAATAAACATGATAAACAAGGATACAAGGAGATCACATTCATTTTAACTCATCAAATAACCACTTAAAAAGTTTGAAACAATGACCTTTAAAACTATTAAGTTTTTCAAAGAAATAGGTTAATAAAATAAAAATTCCTTGCAAAATAAACAAAAACTTGTTTTACAGCTGATAGTATTTTCTTAAATCTATCACTCTCCTGGTTTTAAAATTGTTTCATATAACCCTGATATAATCTGATGGTGTTATGTTAAGACACTGTTTGCTCTGTTCACGCTTCCAAATTTAGAACAATCTGAAATGAGATTGGTTCAAAAAAGATAAATGCCTTAGAAAGAATAGGAAGCGATATTAAAAAGACTCCACCTCCCGATCTTAATCTAACATAAATCTAACATATAAGTGTAAACACAATAAATTTTATATTTATTCATAAATGTATAAAGTGAAATATTATAAAAGTTCATGTGTACCATGTAATATAATACAGTGACTGTGTTATTTCCTTTCACTGATCTTTGACCGATAAAAGAAATTCTTCAGGAGAATACATAAATGGTGACTTTCACTTTTGTTTCAACTTTCTAAGTTGATAAATGCACATTTTTGTGTCTGTCTAAAGACAGGACCTGGATTCCCAACATCATATTTCACAGTCTTTTTGTGATTAGTGAGTTAAAGTGAGAGATGACAGTTCGTTTTGTTGATATTGGTGGAATGGTTGACCATCTCTGTTTAAACTGTCTTTTCATAACAATACTTTCTGTTTTTGTCCTATTTTCAATATCTCATAAATCAGTTTCTTTCATACTTTTTTTCTCATACAGTTTAATTAAATATTTGAGAAATAAAGCAGAGTATAATAGGATTACAGTAATTAACGAAGTATAATAGGATTACGGTATTTAATGCCACTTTCAACAATATTTCAGTTATATTGTGGTGGTCAGCTTATAATGATGGATGAAACCACAATACCTGGAGAAAACCACTGACCTGCCGCAAGTCACTGACGAACTTTATCACAAAATGTTTTACTGCGTACACCTTGCCATGAGCGGAATTCAAACTGACAACTTTTGTGGTGATAGACACTTATTGCCTAGGTAGATGTAATATCCAATTATACGATCACCACCACAATGGTCCCACAAGTATAACAAGGGGAGATAATACTTATTAAAGATACTTCCACCTCATTTTAAATTTTAAGTACCGGTAAGGTAAAAATCTTATTAGAACAAAACATGATATATAGTATAACTAATCGTAGCTTTTGAATATCAAAATAAGACCACGAGTGACCGAAGTACGCATATGA
>MJUT01041126.1:345500-360749 GCA_002080005.1 Gigantidas platifrons | reverse complement strand
GTATATAATAGATGAATATTTCAGCTGTTGATACATCTACCTACAAAATATCATAACAAGTTGGTAAGGTAGATTGAGTTATCTCCTGTAGTCCATTAGAACTGGTAAAATAATTTTTATTCTTTCACAATAAATAATAAAATAATCAAAGAAAAAAAAAATGAAAAAATACAAGATTTTGAAAGTTATTGTATCTGTTGTATATCAGTCGTAACTGCATTATTCCAAAATAAAGATATAATACACACACCGATCAACCGCTTTGTATCATTTTGAGCAAAATCAGCATGATACGGTCAAAATAGATATCAACAGAGAAAGTCACGTCAACACCAGGGTAACATTTTCTTAATTTCTATGTTCTTCTTTTACTTCCATGAGTGAAACTAAGCATCAAACGGTTCGATATAGATTGAAAATTTTATACATACAACATTCATTACCTTATATTTCCTTTACATGAATAAATTTGATAAATGAAATGACAGTATGTGTAAAAAATAAATATTTCCGACATTTCTACGCAAATATTACCCCTTTGCACATTATTTTCGGGGCAGATCTAGTACACGACATAAAAAATATCTATACCAAAACATAATTTGTTTTTGCCATGATATAGCTGAAAGATTGCCTATTTGGCATAAAACAATGTTTGCTCAATCACATACTCTTGAATTCAAACTCTATCTAAGTTATCAAGAACCATAGAATGATCTTTCATTTTTAACTGGAGCTAAGCAGTCATCTTAAGATTCTCAACCAACATATAAAACAAAGGTGTACTAGGAACATCTACTATGATCATTTGTGTGGTGTTACTGTTTACCCTTTCGGAGCACCTGAGTTCACCTCCGGTTTTTAGTGAAGTTCTTTAGTTCTCTGTATAGTATTATGTACATCGTTGTTTGTCCTTTTAACCATTGTGTTGTCTGTCCTTCTTTGATTTACTGATTCTGGTATCTTCAAAATCTTCTTACCTTAATTAGTCTACAGTACTTTCTGAAAAGATTTTAAAAAATCAATAATTTCAAGGTGTAATATAATTAACATTATTATATAGATAGGTGTGAATTATGGGGATTTATCCGTGAAATAAATTCCGGTATTTCACATGTGAAATATCATTTTTTTCCCGACGGAACTACTTTTGCAAAACTATAAGTGTGGTGGTTACGTCCCTTGTTGTGCAACGGTGAATACACATATGATTGTAAGCTGAAAAAATTCCTTGAAATGTTATTGATGACTTTGGCACATAACCAATATGATGTCATTGACGTCATATGAAGACTTGCAGTTTGAAACGTAAAGATTAGACGCTATTTGGCTTCGTATACGCTTCAATTGTGATTTAATTTAACTAAAATAAGCTTTCAAGGTAAGCATTTTAATTATTTTTGTACATTGTTGTAAATATGAAAAATAGGATTTCACATTTTCAAGATGGCAGATCCTTCCAACTGAACCCTGTAGTCATTGCTCGTAGATTCACACGCGTGCAATCAAATTTATACAAATAAAAAAAATAATATATAAGAATTTTTTTAAAGTCTATATAATAAACAGTATAAATAAATCATACATTTTGAATATCAAAATAAGACCACTCGTGACCGAATACGCATTAACGATTAAACTCGTGAACGGAACAAGTTCCGCCCACTCGTTTAANAATTCTTTTAAGTTTTAATATGTCGTTTTCCTACATTTTTTTTGTGTCCGGATGTTTAGTAGTGGATACGAAATGTAGCACAACATCGGTAAATACATGTTTAAATTCCGAATCTTACCGAAATTAAATAATAATTAATTCTCGAACAAAGGTAAACTTTTACAAAAACGATTTCACAAGACAGTTGTAATTCATCACTAATAAATACATTATTAGGCTCATTTTATTTAATTTATTATTTTTGTGGGATAGTGTCAAATATAAAAATACGAAACGGACGACTTTAAAAAAAAACCGGAAAAAAAAATGGCCGACATGTAATTTTCCGGTCTGAAAAAGAGTGAAACACATTGTTCTTGTCTATAATGCGCATCCCTCCTACAAAATAAATAATCTGGGTAAAATCCCGCGCATTATACACCAGTAAATACGGTAGTTATACTATATTTAACTGTTTGTTAGAAATATTAGCTGATGATCAACTAAGGATATAACAACATCCTGGTTCTGTTATGGGGTCACATTTCAAATAACCAATCAACAACTACAGAGGCATACATGATTTGAACATGCATTTCATCTTCTACACATGAATCAAAATTGTATTATTTGGATGAGTACCTAGAATCATTCATAGTCAGTTTGTGCTTCATGTGATGCATTCATAACAGATATCTCATCTGATCAAGATTATGAATTTATGAAAGAATTTTTTTTTTCAAATAAAAAAGTATTTTATTTTATGCAATATCAGCACTAATGGTACCATCTTTATTGTTTTTTTCTTTTACTATTCATAGAAATGGGTTTTAAAAAGTATAAGTATTCTTACAACATCTTTTTTTTCAATTCCTAAATGTATTGCGACAATTCATATCAGAAATGTTGTTACCTAACTGTCAAACATTTGCTTAGAGTTCTCAAAACCAGCTATCAAAAGTGGAAATGTTGTTCCTAATTTTTTTTTTTATATTTGCCAAAATTCTAACATTTGTTAAGCAATGTTATAGTGCATAGTACATAGGAAATCTACCTAGTGCAGTTAGTACTGCAAAAATTAGTATTTATTATGTATATGCAGCATAATATGCCTAAAATAAATTTTGTAAAATTTGACAATGGAGTTTCACAAGTTAACTTGAAGAATATTTTGTCAATAGTGAGATTTTCACTGTAATAAAATACAGTCAAATTTGTATTAAGAGGTCACCATGGACAAGTGGCCTTTTAGGTGTGAAACCACTAATTCACCAATCAGAGCTTGGAACATATACGAAAGTAGTCCCTTTTCGAGAAAAAAGTTCCTTTCACTTTGTAGTATTGTGAAAACCACTGAATGGAATGGACTAATTAAAATTGATAATTGAAGTTAAATATATAGGGATTATTTTGAGCCCAAATTTGATGGACTTAGTTGTATTTTAATACCTCTATGGAGGATTTGATGCATGACCTATAAATACTGAATTTCTTGGGGATGACCGAGCTATTTTTAGAGTAGGTGCTTTCCGTAGCATGGCATTTCACTGCAAGATTTTAAACATGCCCTGATATTTTGACAGAACGTAGAGGAATCATGTACGTTTCAGAAAATATATGGTCTTGGAAAGGTTAAACTTAAGATAAAATGACCAGGTAAGCTCGAAAAAACACAAATTTAGTAGAAAACCTTAAAGAAATTAATTAGTGGTTTTACACCTAAAAGAGGTTCAATTCATATGAAATTGTCTATGACAGGAAAAGAAATGGGAGACCTTTTAATAAAGGCGACTGCTTAATAGAGGTGACCGCATAGGCAGGTTTGACTGTATTATGAAAATCAGTCACACAAGTTAAACTAAAGGTTACATCGTGGAGATAATGACAACAGCATTGTCATATATAGAACCACAAAAATTTGCAATTATAAATAGAAACCAATCAATTCCAGTTAATGATGCATGAAAAACATGTCAAGTTTTTAGGTGACAAATAACTGTCCGATATGACATGTAAACCCCATAAGTTCATGATAAATATATATATAAAATATAATTGATTCATAAAGAAAGTTATTGAGAATATAACTGCATGTACCAAGGTAATCACATAAAATTGTCGTAAACTGAATAATTTTAAATGAAGACATGATCCACACATCTTTTTAAATATCCAGCTGTAATCTTTCTTCTATTATGAATAAGGGGGCGTCCTGGTTATGATCATATGGTAGTTGGATTTACAACTAACTGTGCAATCATGATCATATGGTAGTTGGATTTACAACTAACTGTGCAATCAGTGCCTATCACCACTAAATTTGTGAGTTCGAACCTCGTTCATGGCGAGATGTACTCGATACAACATTATGTGATAAAGTTTGTCAGTGACTTGGGACAGGTCGTTGGTTTTCTCCAGGTACTCTGGTATCTTCCATCAATAAAACTGACCGCCATGATATAACTGAAATATTATTGAAAGGGGCGATAAACACCATAAACCAAACCATCTATTATGAATATTGTTCTAGTCTCAGCACCATATTATAGCATGTCTGAGAAGTCCTTTGCAAAGAATACCTTTAATGTTCTGAGCTTGGATCGAACCTGGTACCTTCTGAACTGAAGGCAACATCTAAAGTTTTAAATCTGTAATCATTTTCCAGAGCGTTCTTTCCTTTACAATCATGTACAATGTATAAGGTATTAAATCACTGTAGCTATCTGTCTGGTTTCATCTGAAATAGACAATGTAAATTAAATAGCTGCAAGCACATGTTCACTTCAGTAACAAAATTAGGTAAATGTCCATCGAACGACAATTTGTCTACAATGTACAGCTTGGTATGTGTAGATTTTTTACATGTTCTCTTAAATATTTTAACGTATGGTAATGGGAAACTGAAATTTGATTGACATGGAAACTAAAGCACCAAACTTTGTAAAACTGGAAAATAATCCCATGAATGGCAATGATAATTCATGTAAAATAGTATTAGTACATGTACATGGATGTCCCCGTTTCCACTTTAAAGTAAACATGGGCAAAACTCTGAAACTATAAAAAGGAATATTAACCAAATTTGAACTTGGCCTGAGTATTGTGGCAAATAACAATTTGACATTGTGTATAAATTTCAAATGATTTGCTAAAAAGGCACTTAAATTATTGAACAAAAACCTGAGAAATTGATATTTGTTGGCAAATCAAGGTGCATACCTCTAGAAAGGAAAAAGTTATAAAGTCAGAATTTGACTTTGGTCTGCATTTCATAGTCTCTGACCTTGTGTAATCAATATCAAATGAATTGCTAATGGGAACTTGCTATTGAGCAGATACCTGAGAGATCTGTATTTTTTTTAGAAATCAAGGGGCACAACTCCAGAACAGAAAAAGTACGAAATAGATCTTGGTCTGCCTTTTATGACCCCTGACCTAGAGTATAAATTTCTCAAATGATTGGCTTAAAAGAAACTTAAATTATTGAGCAGAAATCAAATTTTTTATTTTTTTTATTTTGGCAGCTCAAGGGGATTAACCTTAACCCCAGAATGGAAAGGTGGTAAAGTTTGAAATTGGTCTTCTTTAACGGTCCACGACATTGCGCATAAATTTCAAGTGATTTGCTCAATGACAACTTAGGTTATTGGGCAGAAACCACATGCAGGATGTACGAACATGGATAAAACTTATTACCCCTCTCTTGATAAAAGTTGACTATTGTTAGTTAATGACATGTGCATACTAAGTCTATACTTTGTTCAAATGCACCTAATTTTTCACCTTAGCTATGGCATTTTTTTCCTGAAGTACAAAGATGTTAGGATTATATTATAAAAAGAACCAGAACACCCACTAAAAATCTGTTTCTGTTTTCAAGCCTGGATAACATTGTTATCTACGTGTCCAATATTGTTGAAAGTGGTGCTAAACACCATAACCACCCATGGACAGTAAGATTGTGCTACCCTGAAGCACTTATGTACTGCCTGTGGCTTTTTACAATCACCTCAGACTGCACATGAGTGCTTCAGGGTTGTACAATCATCTCACACTACACATGACTGCTTCAGGGTTCTACAAACACCTCATGCTAAACATGAGTGCTTCAGGGTTGTATAATCACCTCACACTGCACATGAGTGCTTCAGGGTTGTACAATTACCTCAAACTACACATTAGTGCTTCAGGGTTGTACAATCATCTCACACTGCACATGAGTGCTTCAGGGTTGTATAATCACCTCAGACTGCACATTAGTGCTTCAGGGTTGTACAATCACCCCAGGCTGCACATGAGTGCTACAGGGTTGTACAATCACCTCAGACTGCACATTAGTGCTTCATGATTGCACAATCACCTCAAGCTGCACATGAGTGCTACAGGGTTGTACAATCACCTCAGGCTGCACATTAGTGCTTCGGGGTTGTACAATCATCTCACACTGCACATGAGTGCTTCAGTGTTGCATAATCACCTAACTGCACATTAGTGCTTCAGGGTTGTACAATCACCTCACACTGCACATTAGTGCTTCAGAGTTGCACAATCACCTCACATTGCACATGAGTGCTTCAGGGTTGTACAATCACCTTATACTGCACATGAGTGCTTCAGGGTTTTACAATCACTGCAGGTTGTACAAGAGTGCTTCGGGGTTGTACAATCACGTCAGGCTAAACATGAGTGCTTCAGGGTTGTACAATCATCTCACACTGCACATGAGTGCTTCTGTGTTGTACAATCACCTCACACTGCACATGAGTGCTTCAGGGTTGTACAATCATCTCACACTGCATATGAGTGCTTCAGGGTTGTACAATCACCTCACACTGCACATGTCAGAGTGCTGCATGGTTGTACAATCATCTAATACTGCACATGAGTGCTTCAGGGTTGTACAATCACCTCAAACTGCACATGAGTGCTTCAGGGTTGTACAATCACATCAGGCTGAACATGTGTGCTTCAGGGTTGTACAATCATCTCACACTACAAATGACTGCTTCAGGGTTCTACAAACACCTCATGCTAAACATGAGTGCTTCAGGGTTGTATAATCACCTCACACTGCACATGAGTGCTTCAGGGTTGTACAATTACCTCAAACTACACATTAGTGCTTCAGGGTTGTACAATCATCTCACACTGCGCATGAGTGCTTCAGGGTTGTATAATCACCTCAGACTGCACATTAGTGCATCAGAGTTGTACAATCACCTCAGGCTGCACATGAGTGCTACATGGTTGTACAATCACCTCAGACTGCACATTAGTGCTTCATGATTGCACAATCACCTCAAGCTGCACATGAGTGTGACAGGGTTGTACGATCACCTCAGGCTGCACATTAGTGCTTCAGGGTTGTACAATCATCTCACACTGCACACAAGTGCTTCAGTGTTGCATAATCACCTAACTGCACATTAGTGCTTCAGGGTTGTACAATCACCTAACTGCACATTAGTGCTTCAGGGTTGTACAATCACCTCACACTACACATTAGTGCTTCAGAGTTGTACAATCACCTCACACTGGACATGAGTGCTTCAGGGTTGTACAATCACCTTACACTGCACATGAGTGCTTCAGGGTTTTACAATCACTGCAGGCTGTACAAGAGTGCTTCAGGGTTGTACAATCACGTCAGGCTAAACATGAGTGCTTCAGGGTTGTACAATCATCTCACACTGCACATGAGTGCTTCTGGGTTGTACAATCACCTCACACTGCACATGAGTGCTTCAGGGTTGTACAATCATCTCACACTGAATATGAGTGCTTCAGGGTTGTACAATCACCTCACACTGCACATGTCAGTGCTGCATGGTTGTACAATCATCTAATACTGCACATGAGTGCTTCATGGTTGTACAATCACCTCAAACTGCACATGAGAGCTTCAGGGTTGTACAATCACATCAGGCTGAACATGAGTGCTTCAGGGTTGTACAATCATCTCACACTACACATGACTGCTTCAGGGTTCTACAAACACCTCATGCTAAACATGAGTGCTTCAGGGTTGTATAATCACCTCACACTGCACATGAGTGCTTCAGGGTTGTACAATTACCTCAAACTACATATTAGTGCTTCAGGGTTGTACAATCATCTCACACTGCACATGAGTGCTTCAGGGTTGTATAATCACCTCAGACTGCACATTAGTGCTTCAGGGTTGTACAATCACCTCAGGCTGCACATGAGTGCTACAGGGTTGTACAATCACCTCAGACTGCACATTAGTGCTTCATGATTGCACAATCACCTCAAGCTGCACATGAGTGTGACAGGGTTGTACAATCACCTCAGGCTGCACATTAGTGCTTCAGGGTTGTACAATCATCTCACACTGCACACGAGTGTTTCAGTGTTGCATAATCACCTAACTGCACATTAGTGCTTCAGGGTTGTACAATCACCTCACACTGCATATTAGTGCTTCAGAGTTGTACAATCACCTCACACTGCACATGAGTGCTTCAGGGTTGTACAATCACCTTACATTGCACATGAGTGCTTCAGGGTTTTACAATCACCTTACTCTGCACATGAGTGCTTCGGGGTTGTACAATCACGTCAGGCTAAACATGAGTGCTTCAGGGTTGTACAATCATCTCACACTGCACATGAGTGCTTTTGGGTTGTACAATCACCTCACACTGCACATGAGTGCTTCATGGTTGTACAATCACCTCAGGCTGCACATGAGTGCTACAGGGTTGTACAATCACCTCAGACTGCACATTAGTGCTTCAGGGTTGTACAATCATCTCACACTGCACACGAGTGCTTCAGTGTTGCATAATCACCTAACTGCACATTAGTGCTTCAGGGTTGTACAATTACCTCACACTGCACATTAGTGCTTCAGAGTTGTACAATCACCTCACACTGCACATAGTGCTTCAGGGTTGTACAATCACCTTACACTGCACATGAGTGCTTCAGGGTTTTACAATCACCTTACTCTGCACATGAGTGCTTCGGGGTTGTACAATCACGTCAGGCTAAACATGAGTGCTTCAGGGTTGTACAATCATCTCACACTGCACATGAGTGCTTCTGGGTTGTACAATCACCTCACACTGCACATGAGTGCTTCAGGGTTGTACAATCACATCAGGCTGAACATGAGTGCTTCAGGGTTGTACAATCATCTCACACTGCACATTAGTGCTTCAGGGTTGTACTATCACATCAGGCTGAACATGAGTGCTTCAGGGTTGTACAATCACCTCAGGCTACACATTAGTGCTTCAGAGATGTACAATCACCTCAGGTTGTACACGAGTGCTGTAAGGTTGTATGATTGATTGATTTGATTTATTGTGTTTAATACCACTTTCAGCAATATTTCAGCTATATCATGGCGACCAGTTAGTGGTGGAAGAAGCCAGAGAACCCAGAGAGAACCGACAACCATGAGAAAGCAACTGGTAAACTTTATCACTTGCAGCTGTGAGACGAGTTCACCTTTTTTTGTAATTTACAAAGCCGGACGCGAACCCATGCTGTATTGGTGATAGGCTTGTATGAGTTGTTAGGTAATCCAACTACCTTATTCATTGAGCCACCCGGGCCCTCAGGGTTGTATAATCATCTCAGGTCGTACACAAGTGCTACAGGGAAGTATAATCACTCTCAAGCTGTAAAGAACATCAGGGTTATACAATCAGATTTTAAATTTCCAGAATACCTTTGATAGTGCTAGTGACGAGATAAGTCTGGAGAAACAGAGGAGAACATTTCTTTAGATAGCATGGGGCAAAAAAACGACAACTCTTAGCAAACGCAGAATTATGTTCCGAAATCAGTCCCGAAATTAGGTGGAAAGGGTTGGTCTTAATTACGCTGTTTTTAAAGAATTAGATGATTGGTTAATAAACAAAAGTTGTGCCAATCAAAAAAGAGATAATTTATCTTTCGGTGCATCCCAATCTTATGAATGAAAGCGTGGAAAGTGGCCATTTTAAACATGTGAGAAATTTAGCTAAACATCGTAAATGGCTTTTTAGGACGTGCACCCCTCTGTAATTTTAGAAAGGGGTGATTTTATTATTATTCTTAAAGAATTCAAACAGAAATTATGAATATATGGGCGTATTGTTCGTGTTTTTCGCATCTTTTTCACTGTACCCCCTTTTTGGTAAGCAGAGTAATTTCCCCTGAAAAGAAATACAGTCACTTCCGGTGAATCAATACGTTAAGCTTATTATTTAATTACAGACATAAATTCTCATAAATAAACCTTACCAAGGTTTGAATTAACCAAGAAATATATGGTAATAGTGTGCAGGTAACTTGAGAAGAAACGTGTATGAAGTTCAGTGGTGAAAAAGTAATATACTTGTTACTTGTTCTGTAACTTCCTCCATTGAATGTGGAGCACTGCTTGAATGAAGCATATTTTTAAGCGGTATGTACGTATGTACATCATCGTTAAACAAACATGTTTTTGGTGTAAAATTAACTTCCAAGTTCATTTTAGAAGCATGTTTCAGCCTGGAAATGTCTTATTATATCATATATATGTTAAATATAAATATAAAAAAAAAAAAAAANAAAAAAAAACACAAGACAAGTTACAACTTACAGCATTGCCATATTATGATATTTTGTTGTCAATAATAATGAAAAAAATAAAATTACTTATATTTATGAATAAACACTAAAATTACTTATATTTATGAATAAACACAAGACATTGACAAATATTAAAAGCCATTTATATTCAGATATGAGCATATTAAAAGATTTCAGCAATAAAGGGGAGGGACATGTTTTTGGTGAAAAACTAACTTCCAAGTTCATTAAATATTTATATCATGTAAACCTGCTATATCTAAGATGCTCAAAGCAGTTTACTTTTTAACTCTAGGGCTTTCCATTAATTTTTTATGATTTAAAAAAAAATTGAAATAAAAAATTTTCTGTAGAATTTTAAAGAACTCATATTACGATTTTCAAAAAATCATAAAAAAAACAATGGGAAGTCCTAGAGTTAAAAACTAAACTGTTTTGAGCATCTTAGATATAGCACTTTAACATGATATAAATATTTAATGACTACAGGTAGGTAAACAAAATGGTTGCCCCATGCTACTTTAGAAGTCTGCGAGTGTCAGGGTGTACTTGACTCCTTACATTCTCAATTTTGCTCTATACATACAAAAAAGGGGACGATTTATATTTTTTCTACTATAATTCATAATTACATTGTATTTCATGCCTTCAACCCCTTCTATCGCTGGACGTTAAACACCAATCAATCAATCAACCCTATCCATATTGAGTACAACTTTATACTTCAGAATATTTTTACAGTCGAATGCACCTTGCAAATAGTGCAGGTAAATCTACACAAACACATCATTGAAGAGTTTTACATTAACATTTAGTGTTTTATAATATTTTATCTCTAGGTCTATACTGTCTATACTAGGCTACGTCGTAAAAATATTCTAAAAACTTTGATAAAAGTGTTTTTTTTACATCGGAAATGTGTTCTGTTGATAAACCCCATTGTATAAAACATCTTGCAGACTAGGAATTTCAAGCGTTCATGTGATAGTGACTATCCAATCGATAGAGGGCGTAGGGATCCCAAATCTGGTTTTCCCCATATTGTTGTATGCGGACATAATACACAAAATACTGGTTTTCCTGTGCGTTGAAAAGGTTGTATGAAAATCTACTGATTTTTAGAAAATTTTGGTAAGATTTCAAATCACTGCTAAGACTATTTACTCGATCAGATCTCTCTGACTTGGTGCATACATTTCCACGGTTTTTCCATAATGATTGCGTTGCTATAAATAGATATATTTTCCATAAAATTTCTGATGTTCGACTTCGAGTTGTTTATGTGTACATATTCCTTAAGAATGTTCAGTAGTATTGACACTATGTTAAATGTTTATTAAATTATAAAGCACAGGTTATACACTAAATGTAAAACCATCCAAAATATGAATTATTAAGCATAATTATGTAAAACCGCCCTTTATTTATGGGACTATTTCTTTTGTTTTGAACACACTTAGAATTTTTATTATACTCTGTGTCACATGAACAGATTTTCCAATATAATGTTCTTATTTTTTTTATATGCCCATTCCCTACCCTTTTGTATTGAAATTACTCCATCCAAAGGTAAATAAATTGTCCATGTTACATATAATCTCCTGTAACTGTAAGCTTACACCCACACCACAAGCCAAAAGACAAGCATGTTGCAGGTCGGACCAGCCTTTGTAACTGATTTTGCATATTTAAAAGGTATTTAACACTTGAAATAATAAAACAAGTCAAATGTCCAAAATATAATGGGGCCAACATACATGTATTTCTGTGTCCAGCAGTTTACTGTGTTGAACACATTATTATGTCCAGCAATTTACAGTATCAAGCAAAATACTGTGTCCACACTTAATTTTGATGTTGCACCAGTTGCGGTCATATCATGCTTCACTCTGCATAGTCTTTTATTTTGTAATAGCTTGGAGTTGGCACATACAGTACATGTAGCTTTGCATATACAATTTGAATGAATACATCCTTGACTTTTTCAACGAACATTTAACATTAAATGGTCATCATCTTTGCTTCTATTGGGACCCCAATTGATTGCCTCGCTTCATTAGGTAATTTTACCAGATATATTTTTAAGAGCAACTTTCTGTTTATATATATTTTTAAGAGCAACTTTCTGTTTATGTGAAGAGGGTTGTTTATGACTTTAATATAAAGTTGTCTGCTTATGATGTTTTTTTTTATCATTTTCTTTACTGGTTGACATTAAAAAGAATTCCAAATCCAAAGACCTCTGATTGAATGCTCCCTTGATAAACTTCCTGAAAAAAAATTGTTGAAAAGCAAGTATAAATTCCTGGATGTATGCATGTACATATAGTTGTACAAATGTATTTGCAAACCCACTCAAATGAAAGATTTGCATGTCATTGTTAAAATATTATGTTGTACATGGATACAAGATTCAATTTTACAGATGCACTTTAGTTTGGTGTACAACAAATATAACATTATAAGTAATATTCATTTCATCTCAGTTTTGACTGACTTTTGAAAATGTGACACAGACTAAGAGTATAGAAATGGGGTTATTGTTATTTAACAGTGCACTCATAAATAGTTACTATTCATTAATGGGAAAAACAAATCTGCCCTTTTAGGCTTTATAGACAGTGATTTATTATATAGAGGTGCCGTTTATAGACAGTGATTTGTTATATAGAGGTATCCTTTAAGGCAAGTTTGACTGTATATGCTATTGTTACAAATACATCTTAGATTTAGAAACTAGCTTTTTGTTCATGATGTATATTGATACTCTTTGTCATGAAAATTTTTTCCAACTATGATTCAGGGCCCGGGTTAGATACGATAACGTAACCCTCATTCCGCTTGTGCTTCATTTAGGGTTACGAATCGATCTCATTCAACGTATGGGAGCAAATTAAAATTTTCGTTCCGTGAATATTTCAACTTTCTTTTTGCATATCTGGTCATATCTTATTATTCCCAACAATTTTTAAGTAATGGTGATACGAAATAAGTGTTACAATCCCTGTTTCTATCTTCAAGACCGGTTTCGTATTTGAATATTGTTACTTGTCCGCCATAACACCTTACGTAGACTCTCGCGATGGGCGGAGCCTATCCATATATGCCAAATATGGAAAATGTTACTACGAAAAAGTCGATTTTACTATAAAATTGATCCAAATAAGGATATCTCAAAAACGAGGCAAGTGCGCGTGAACTAGCAACTTGTAAACAAAATGTCGGACAGAAAGAAGATTTCATGCATTCAAATTTTCAGATGGATATAAGTCTACCATGGATTGCTGCAGCGATTATTTAACACCTCAAGGTTTACCTAAATATATTTATCTTTCACCCCCGTTAATTTTTCCAACCACTTACAACGGAATTAGGACAAAAAACTGCCCGGTGTGAATCACTCCGGGTGCTGCTCCCATACGTTGAATGGGATCGATTCGTAACCCTAAATGGAGCACAAGCGGAATGAGGTTACGTTATCATATCTAGGCCCGGGTACCTAACAAATCATACAAGCCTATCACCAATACGGCGTGGGTTCGTGCCCGGCTTTGTAAATTACAAAAAAGGGTGCACTCGACTCACAGCCTCACTTTTGCAGTGCATATTCAATACAGTATTCCATCTCAAGATAAATGGTCCATGTTTATCTCCCTTGACCATTTGAATGAATACATCCTTTACTTTGTCTACAGAGATTTAATATTATGTCTAAGCATTATTAGAATTCAGAATAAACCCTATAACTAGTTTCCATTGTCATGTAATTGTGATCCTTTGTCTCGGAATGACCCAAATGATGTCACAATGGATTGTCATCAGGATACATACATGTAAATGGTGTACAAATGACAATTATTTGTGTTACTCCTCTATAAATGATAGGAGATTCAGTAAAGTAAGAGTGTGAAGCATGTATCGGTGCAGTTACATATTCAAAAATGGAAAAGATATTGTCTTTACACTTTAGATATGTGGTGTTTCACATATATACAGTCCACCTTTTTACATCTTAATTTTATGGTTTTCATGTGCATGTATCAAGCTTTCGAAAATTGTCAATTCAGCCCTTTTACGAAACTACACAAACAGTTCCTTAATCATGTACCGGTAATTATTATTAAAATAATGTTCTCAGGTATAGGTGATCTTAGCTGATTTTGGCTGTTCTGTTTAGGCCCTCAGCCTCAGGTATAGGTGATCTTAGCTGATTTTGGCTGTTCTGTTTAGGCCCTCAGCCTCAGGTATAGGTGATCTTAGTTGGTTTTGGCTGTTCTGTTTAGGCCCTCAGCCTCAGGTATAGGTGATTTTAGCTGATTTTGGCTGTTCTGTTTAGGCCCTCAGCCTCAGGTATAGGTGATCTTAGCTGATTTTGGCTGTTCTGTTTAAGCCCTCAGCCTCAGGTATAGGTGATCTTAGCTGATTTTGGCTGTTCTGTTTAAGACCTCAGCCTCAGGTATAGATGATCTTAGCTGATTTTGGCTGTTCTGTTTAAGCCCTCAGCCTCAGGTATAGGTGATTTTGGCTGTTCTGTTTAGGCCCTCAGCCTCAGGTATAGGTGATCTTAACTGATTTTGGCTGTTCTGTTTAGGCCCTTAGCCTCAGGTATAGGTGATCTTAGCTGATTTTGGCTGTTCTGTTTAGGCCCTCAGCCTCAGGTATAGGTGATCTTAGCTGATTTTGGCTGTCCTGTTTAAGCCCTCAGCCTCCATCAGGTATAGGTGATCTTAGCTGATTTTGGCTGTTCTGTTTAAGGCCTCAGCCTCAGGTATAGGTGATCTTGGCTGTTCTGTTTAAGCCCTCAGCCTCAGGTATAGATGATCTTAGTTGATTTTGGCTGTTCTGTTTAGGCCCTCAGCCTCAGGTATAGATGATCTTAACTGATTTTGGCTGTTCTGTTTAGGCCCTCAGCCTCAGGTATAGGTGATCTTAGCTGATTTTGGCTGTTCTGTTTAAGCCCTCAGCTTCAGGTATAGGTGATCTTAGCTGATTTTGGCTGTTCTGTT
>MJUT01041126.1:321605-335866 GCA_002080005.1 Gigantidas platifrons | reverse complement strand
AGTCAGATTGAAACTAGGTTTGGTATGTAAGTGTATCTCATGAATATCTAGGTCAAGTTCGATAATGATGATTTTTCGACAAATCTAACCAGAGTTACTCCCCTTTTTTTACTTCAAAATGGTCCTTGGATGGTCCCCTTTCAGAATTATGAGTGATACAGGCTCACCTGACCCTCTAGTTTACAGTAGTTTCAAAATTTAATCTTACGATATAACCTTGGCGTCGGGGGACCAGTGGCCAACGGCCTTTTATTTATATAGCCAATGAAGAACGTCATGTTAGAATAAAGAATGAATTTTATGTAGATATACTAAAGAATGAATTTTGTGTAGATATAATAAAGAATGAATTTTATATAGATATACTAAAGAATGAATTTTATATAGATATACTCAAGAATGAATTTTATGTAGATATACTAAAGAATGAATTTTATATAGATATACTAAAGAATGAATTTTATATAGATATACATGTACTCAAGAATGAACTTTATATAGATATACTAAAGAATGAATTTTATGTAGATATACTAAAGAATGAATTTTATGTAGATATACTAAAGAATGAATTTTATATAGATATACTAAAGAATGACTTTTATATAGATATACTAAAGAATGAATTTTATGTAGATATACTAAAGAATGAATTTTATATAGATATACTCAAGATTGAACGTTATATAGATATACTAAAGAATGAATTTTATGTAGATATACTAAAGAATAAATTTTATGTAGATATACTAAAGAATGAATTTTATATAGATATACTCAAGAATGAACTTTATATAGATATACTAAAGAATGAATTTTATGTAGATATACTAAAGAATGAATTTTATGTAGATATACTAAAGAATGAATTTGATATAGATATACTCAAGAATGAACTTTATATAGATATACTAAAGAATGAATTTTATGTAGATATACTAAAGAATGAACTTTATATAGATATACTAAAGAATGAATTTTATATAGATATATAGAATCTAACACCGGCAAAAGTGCAAGACAGGGAAATCTCCGACACCCTCGGGTAAGATTTCAATCGTTCGCTGACAAAAAATCTCCGACACCCGAGGGTAAGATTACAATCGTTCGCTGACAAGGCTCGCCGAGTCAGCGAACGATTGAAATCTTACCCGAGGGTGTCGGAGATTTCCCTGTCTTGCACTTTTTGCCGGTGTTTGATTTTATTTCTCACTTTTATCAGCTGTTACCTAATTGTTTTGTTTACATTCCCGATCGAGCGTTTTCCCACAAATTTTGTTTCCATTGCTGTAATGCTGAAGTAAATATTCAATTTATTCATATGCATCCGTGTCTTGGCAGTATTTTAAATGTATTTCATAATAAAATACAATGTATTTAATAAATATATGATAAATGTAACTCAACACTACACCTGTGGCTGTGAAAAAAATATTTGAATTTGGTCAAAGGGAGGTACGTTAGTTACTAACAAGGGAGAGCACTCTATTATTTACTCAAAGTAAACAAACATTGACTTGAAAGTCATACACCGTGAAACATGAAAGGTGCACGATAGTTATATTATTAGCTAGCAGAATAGTATACATACATTAATTTAAAAATACTTATGTAATAGAATCGTGGTTTTATTGGTGAAGCATGGAGAACTGGGGGCAGTTGACATAAACTGTACAGCATGTATTTGCCGGTAAAACGCACATGATTTTTTTGTCTTGCACTAGTGCAAGATAAGACAATCTCACATCGCTAAAAATAGGAACTGGTCTGTCTCAAAAGTGAGAAATACTCAAGAATGAACTTTATATAGATATACTAAAGAATGAATTTTATGTAGATATACTCAAGAATGAATTTTATGTAGATATACAAAAGAATGAATTTTATGTAGATATATTCAAGAATGAATTTTATGTAGATATACTCAAGAATGAACTTTATATAGATATACTAAAGAATGAACTTTATGTAGATATACTAAGGAATGAATTTTATGTAGATATACTAAAGAATGAACTTTATTTTGAAACCATTGCATTGTATTGATTCTGAATTCAAATTTAAAGGAATACTTGAGGAAGGATGTATATTTTGGGGGTAGGGATACTTGAAGCAATTTAATTTGAAGAGTCCAGAAGACATTTCTGAAAATTGTGGCAAGTCCCACCATTGTAGGAATTGAACATTTGAAAACTTTGGTGAGTCCCTACATAAAATGATATGTCAAGAACTCATATTGGCGAGTTGCAAGGGTCTCTGTTGAGGACAATTTATTTTAGACTGTCCAGTATACATGTATTTAAAGCTTTTATTAAAAATATCTGTTTTTGACTTTGGTAATTTTAGACATGTGCTATATATAGCATTCATGTTTATTAGTTGACGAGGGTATGTGTCTTTTACATGTAAATACCCAAGTACATAAATATTGTAATTCATTTTTTTCAATCTGATTGAATTTGAATCATATAAAAAAAAAATCTAGATATATCTCAACATGATTAGAGTTAGGAGATAAAGCAACTTTGTATTGAGAGATGTCAAATTGTTCTGATGTTAACATTAACTTTAATTCTGTTAAATATGTTTGATATCTTTATCACATAAATGTCACAGTAAAGACATGATATCATTATTATCTTTGTTTCCATGGTAAATTTCCAATTCAAATTATGCAGAATTGGTAAAATGCTTGAGAACTCGCCCAAAGAATTTAACCAAGAGATTTATTGCAAATATTTAGTGAACTTTGCTATTTCTATTGGGTTTTTATTTGGAGCGGAAGCAATCTTAATACTTTTTTGCACACAATTAAAATGGCACAAAAACAGAATTTACATTTAGGAAATGTTTTTCCAAAGTATTTAATACATTATTTTTGTTCTTACAAAATGTCTACCATTAGAGCATGCTATCGCTTTATCACTTATACATTGTATATGCAAGAGAGAGCGTTCTGACTCTTGTATCTTTCTTTTGAATTTAGAGAATCTTTCTTTGCCTTTCATAGAAAGTGTTGTGATTTGTGCCAATTACTATGCACTTAATCTTCTTGTATAATAGTTGGATTTACAACTACCTATGCAATCAGTGCCTATCACCACTAATTTTATAAGTTTGAATCCAGCCCAGGCAAGGTGTACTCGATACAACATTATGTGATAAAGTTTGTCGGTGGTTTTCTCCGTTTACTCCGGTTTCCTCCACCAATAAAACTGACCGCCATGCTATAACTGAAATATTGTTGAAAGTGGCATTAAACACCATAACTCCATATTGTATAATAAATCAATTAAAGAATGTTTCAATATGAATACTCATTTTCATGTTCACTTTTTCCATCAATTTAATTTAATTTTTATTTTTTGCAGATGTTCTTAAAATGAGTGACTGTGAGACGAATTCTGACGACAGTAAGGACAGCAATGCTGGACCTGTCCCACAATTCCTAGTTGTCAATAGCATAAATAATTTACCCATGCTCAATGGAGACCACGTCTTGTATGAGGAAATAGTAGATGATGGTAAGTATATTACTTCTGAAATGGTTACCATGGTAATAAACTGAAACGTTGACGATGTCATCTTATTGTGGACATCTTTTAAACATCAATGTTGGAACAAGTCAAGAAATCAAGGTCACTGGACTGCTAAGAAAAAATTTGACAGCAAAGAAAGTGCAAACAATTTTCAAATAATTGAAAAATGAAATACAAAATTATTCTAGTTACATTTTGGTGACTAGTAAATCAGCAACATGTTACTTAATTTAATAATACATGTGATTAAAAATACAATGCATAACAGGGTTTACAGAGCAGCATGTATTTGATTTATCAATAAATTAATCCAAAATGGCCATTTAATGTATTAATTTGTGATTTAGCATTGTGTACAAGTAAGTAAAATGTGTATGTTCCAGACCATACGCGTATTTGGACCGTACGCGTACGGTCCAGACCGTATGCGTATATTTTCAAAATTCCTATACAGTCAGACCGTACGCGTACGGTCTGCCTAGCTTTAAGAGATTATCAAGGCTTCAAAAATATTTTACAGATCAACGTTATTCGAATCTAAAATATTTAAAAAAAAAAAAAATTATCACAATTGTACAATTTAGAAATAAGTCTAATTTAATCTATTACAAACTTACATGTCCTGAATTTGGCATGTTCGTAATAAGTGAATTCTGCTCACTCGCAGGTAACTAAATAGTTTGAAATTGAATAAAGTTATTAAAGTAATCGTCAGTAAACAGAATGTGAGAAGAAACATTTTAAGCATATTTAGGAACTTTATTACAAAAACCATCAAACCAACTGTTTACTCGTGAGAAGACCGAGAGAATTACTAATGTTTTCATGAATGGAAAAACTGATTCAGCTAGATTCCGGCAATGTAAGTAGCTCATAATTTAAATATAAATGCAAGGGAAAGTGCATGAACAAAACATGTAAGTGTAGAAAGTCTGGCATTCCTTGTAGCAACAAGTGTCACTCTGGGCGTGCATGCGAAAATATGATTCAGGTAGACAATTAAAATTGCATTATAGTTCAAAAACTGTTTACTTTTCATGAGGTGATGGTGTTTTGTTTAAAGTGATAATAATTATGAAAAATGTAATTTGTAAAACTCAATAAAAGTTTATGATATAATGTTTGTATTGTAAAAAAAACCCATATGGTCTAAATAGTCGTATGGTTCAGCTTGTACTAGACCGTATGAGTATACTCATACTGTCCGGACCGTACGTGTACGGTCCAAATACACGTATGGTCTGGAACATGTATATATCTTCTGTAAGATATTGATAACCAATGCAAATATATTAGTTGATTGAATTTTATGCTTGTGATTTGGAATACATGTATCGGCACATGTATGAAATTTATGCATATTTTACAGATTACATTTACTTATGTTTCTAACACCAAAAAATTCCTTGTTTAGCTGAAATACTGCTAAAATTAGCATTAAGCACCAATCAATCAAAGAGGTCGTCATAATCGTATGGTAGTTTGATTTATAACTACCTATGCAATTAGGGCCTATCACCAATAACGTGAGTTTGAATCCCACTCAGGTGAGGTGTACTCGATACAACATTATGTGATAAAGTTTTGACTTACGGCTGGTCGGTGGTTTTCTCATGGTATTCTGGTTTCCTCCACCAATAAATTTGACCGCCAAGATATAACTGAAATATTGTTGAAAGTGTCGTTAAATACCATAAACCCAAATCCAATCAATCAATCAACCTTGTTTCAATAGCTAGTTAAGTAGTAATTCATTAATTCATAAATGTAATATGTTGACAAAAAAACTCACTTTTTTCTGATTTATTTTATAGAAGCCAAGCCATTCATTGAAGTGGTAGAACAGCCACAATCTAGAGGATTTAGATTTAGATATGAGTGTGAAGGACCCTCACATGGTGGATTACAAGGAGAAAAAAGTGAAAAATATCGTAAAACATTTCCTGCTATTAGGGTTAGTTTTGTCATGCAACTCTTTCAATAGCTTATATTACCATATTGAGAAATGCCCTCTATACAAAGGTCAAATAGAAAGGTAATTACACCATGGGGAATTCATAATACCTGTTATGACCAGATGTCTTCTATGAAGGTGTCCATTAAGCCAGGTTTGACTGCATATGATAACTATAGATGGGGGTTGTCTTTACTTAAGCAATCATTTCTACAGAAGTTGTCAGTTTGATTCCAGACTATGGTGATATTTACTTGTGGTGAAAAGTTTGTTTGTGACTTACAGCAGGTCTGTTGTTTTCTCCTGTTACTCTTGTTTCCTCCCAATTTAACTGACAACCATAATACAACTGAAATATTGCATACCTGTTAACCCTCCCGCATTTCGCGGGAGTCTCCCACTTTTGAGCTTGGCCTCCCGCAAAGAATGTGCCTCCCGCGCGGGAGACTAAAACTCCCGCTTTGAAATACTTCTCCCACATTATTTCCCGCGACCATAAATTTGATTAAAATCGAAAAGTTGGACGCCATTTTTGTTGTTTTTATCAGCTGGGTCATTAAAACGTTTGCGTGAATCAGCCGATTGTTACTCCGAATTCTCTCGGTTTTTACTAGAAACGCAGATAATGTAGGTTGTTTACAATATCGAATAGATAACTACACGAATCAAAGTTGTGGAAAAAGAAAATTTGAAGGCGAGTATCGTTCAATTACTTACTTAGATACGAAAAAAACTTTAAAAAAAATACAGTTCAACTATGTCACAATCAAGGAGACGTTGGAATTCAGGACCTAGCACCCCTTCTTCAAAGAAAAAGAAACATTATTGCAAATTCTTGGAGGACTGGACAAAATTATACGATTGGGTGCAGCCTACTTCTTTAGGGAATGATATGGCATTTTGCAAACTTTGTTCTACAAATTTTAGTGTCAGCCATGGTGGTGTATATGATATTAAAAGACATGCTGATGGAGATTCACACCACAGTCGCTTGAATTTCAATGATTTAAATAAAGGAAGAGTAAAAAAAATATTGTATATATATAGTATATAGGGGAAGTTATGAAATGCATTTTTGCGCCAAAATGTAAACAATTGTCATTAGGCCTAAACGGACGCAAAGTGATACGCTTCGTGGATATTTTTCTACACTGGACATGTTTTTTTATTCATCCGTATTGTAAGAACCTTCATTCCGAGCATTTTACAAACGTATGGGCCATTTTGTCACTGATGTTCAACATCTGAGTTTGTTACAGTCGCCATGGTGTTGCTCTTCAGCAGTGAATGAAAAGTTTTCTAATTTCGAGTCAACAACGGCAATTTTCCGGATCAGGACAAGGCATCAAGGGACTCCAAATATCTAGCACATAGGTAAAGTTGTATACCCCTACTTAAGATGTATGCAGAAGCAAGGTTTTGCTGTGTTTTTCTTACCATGAAACAAGCTACAAAACGTCATCATCGAATTTTGGTGTCATTTTTATATTTTGCGCCATTTCAACTTTGTAGATTATCTCCCCTTATATTCGTGCAAGTGAAACATTGAACAGTCAAATATCGCTTTCTAAATTTCTCAAATGATCTAATTAATCGATTAAAATTCATATGAAGTGATTACCGCTAAATTTATGATTTTACAGATGCTTTGAAATAGTATTTCTCATCAACTGCTGAAGAGTACCACCATGGCGACTGTAACAAACTCAGATGTTGAACGTCAGTGAAAAAATGGCCCATACGTTTGTAAAATGCTCGGAATGAAGGTTCTTACAATACAAATGAATAAAAAAACATGTCCAGTGTAGAAAAATATCCACGAAGCGTATCACTTTGCGTCCGTTTAGGCCTAATGACAATTGTTTACATTTTGGCGCAAAAATGCATTTCATAACTTCCCCTATATACTATATATATACAATATTTTTTTTACTCTTCCTTTATTTAAATCATTGAAATTCAAGTGACTGTGTTCACACAAAAAAGCAGTGGCTTCAACAAGGAAATCTACCAATCTTAAAAATGCAGACCCAGAGAGAATTTTTTCTATGTTAAAAAAAATCCAGACAGATATGAGATCTGAGTTGAACAATGACACACTTTGTTCTTTATTATGTGCAAAGCAAAATCAAAACTTGTTGTGTTATGAGTACGAACCAAGTGACTCTGTTCTAAGATCAGCAAAACAAGCTGTATTGTCCTACCAAAGTGGTTTGAAGTAATCTAAAAAATTTAGTGTGAAAAAGTTCGTCACGCAAAATCTCCCACATTAAATAGTTGGAATGTGGGAGATCTCCCACATACACAATCTCTGAGGTTAACAGGTATGATATTGTTGAAAACTAGTCTAAATGAAAAGATTGGCATTTAAATAAGAATGCAATAAGAGCATTAGATGGCCCTGAAATGTTATTTGCATGTAAAAAAAACTTTAATGCTTTATGCTTTCGTTTTCTGACTTTATTGATTAATAGTATACAGGGAATATTATTTGAAATTTTCATAAATGGGATATAAAATTAGATTGTGGAAGTATATTAGCTTGGTATTATTTTATATCTGAGCAGATCCTTACATTGTATAGCATGATTTTCTCTGTATCTGATTCCAAAATTTGTTTATATATTTAAACCTTTCTCTGAAAGCATTGTTTTTGTATTTCTCTTAAACATATATGAAACATCTTTCTTTTTTCTTTTTTTTTTTAGATAAGAAATTACAATGGTCCAAGTCGTGTTGTTGTTACCTTGGTAACAGATGAAGCCGTACCCCGACCTCATGCCCACAAACTTGTTGGAAAGAATTGTACTGAAGGTTCCTGTGTAGTTGAAGTGAAACAAGGACAAAGTACAGTCACGTAAGATTTTTAAATTATTTACAAACAAAACAAAAACTACAACAAATTGAAATTTTCTTAAAAAAAATATTGTGTTACATAATATTTCTTTACTCTTTACCCCTATTAAGTTTTACCCATGTTTTTATAGATACCACATTTGGTTCCTGATCAATATCTTAAGTAAATCATTTGAAATTTATACACAATGTAAGGTTGTTAAAACAGGTTCTTTTATCCAAAATGTGGGCATCAATAAAAACTAAAGTTGGGTCAACTTGTATTCTTAAAACCAAAAACTACTGATACTGAGCCACCACTTTACAATAAAATTATCTTAATCTATACTGTCGGACACTCAAAATTAAACTGATTAATGTTTCTGCATCAAAAAAGTAATTTTAACAAAGGTCGAGTTTGATTTCAAACTTTACCACTTTTTTCCTGTCGGGAGTTATGCCCCTTTTAACTTTGGCTGGAAGCGGGAGCATTCGTTTCCTATGGACACATTCTTCCGTATTTTTTTTTTAATGTTTTTATAGAAATGATTGTAAATAAAATTAAAAAAATTTCTTTTCTCACAGATTTGCTAATTTGTGTGTACAACATGTGACAAGAAGAAAATCAGCTGAGGTGATAGAACATAGAATTATAGAATCAATGAAACTGGATAAACTTGTGAAAGCAGGAAACCTCAATATAGAAGCTCATCTCTCTGGTAGGTAGCTATGGGATACATTGTCACCAACATAATATTTTCTTTAGATACATTGTAAAATAATTACAAATTACAAGTAGGCAGCAAGAAAATGTTTTTCTTCATGTGGGTTTTTGAGTTTATTATTTTGGCTCTAAAATGTTGTTTTAATCACATAATTTTGATGATTATAAATATCATACGACATTTTGTCTATATAATTAGTTTATCTACAATTTTTTTACTTTATATAATCTATTGGTGGTTATATTATCTTGCAATCCCCATAGTTGGGGTAAAGGTTAGCGTGCTCGCATCGATTCGTAGGTCAAGGGTTAGAGCCCCAATCAGGTCAAATTAAGACTACAAAATTAATATTTGTTGCTTCTCTGCTAAACGCGCAGCATTATGGAGAAAGAGCAAATACTGTGGTTTGGAATTAGGATAATGTGTCAGAGTGGGACAATATGTCTATTCATGGACTGTTGTTTCAGTGATAATGTGTCAGAGTGGGACAATATGTCTATTCATGGACTGTTGTTTCAGTGATAATGTGTCAGAGTGGGACAATATGTCTATTCATGGACTGTTGTTTCAGTGATAATGTGTCAGAGTGGGACAATATGTCTATTCGTGGACTGTTGTTTCAGTGAGCTATCACTATAAAAATTCAATTGAGTGTGTTGGTCTAGTACAAAGCAGACCTCATCATCATCTCATTGACAATTAACTTGTTCTCGCCATGATATAGCTGAAAAATTGCTGAGTAGGCATTAAACAACAATCACTGATTCACTCGCACTTTATTAAAAATAGAGCCTAAATTGATGTGATTATGAAAAGAAAGTTTAAACAGAAATGGCTAATAAAACAAAAGATATGAATATAATCATTAATGTTTAAGACATGTGTTTATTTTGATGACTATTATGTTATAAAGATACAAATATATGTAGGTCCTTATTTTGAATTCCATGTTTATTTGTAACGTATATATATTGGCAATTCATTATAGACAACTTTCAATTATTTTCAAATTTATGAAATGTAAATTGATTAAAATTATTGCATGTACTATTTACTTGTTAACAGATGAAGAGAGGACTATGGCTAAACAACAAGCAGAAAAACAAGCTAAAGACATGCAGCTGAATGTTGTAAGACTATGTTTTCAAGCTTACCTAAGAGATGAGAGAGGATTGTTTAGTCGTCTATTAACATCTGTCTTGTCATCACCCATATATGATAGCAGTATGTATATTAATCTTAACGATTAAAATAAATTGCCATATTTTTCTTTTTAAAGGCATTGGGACAACAGTTAAGAAAAATAAAACAATGTCTAAAATCAGGTATAAGCACCTATCTTACGAGTTCAATGTTCCCTTGGAAGGTCACATTAAACAGATTTGACTGTAAATATTTTCAAGAGTTCTAGATAATTTCCAGTTACAAACGAAAATATTTTCATTTGTGAATATACACTCTTGAAAATATCTATCGTATTATGAAACTCCAAATGTGTAGTATTTTTATGATATAATTGAAAGAATGACAATTATTGAAATATTTTACCGCTTATAATATTACAAAATTTGCTGAGCATGAATACTTAAGGTACATCCAAAGGTGAAACAACTTCTACAGAATATAGGTCAATGAATTTTTTAGTGAATGAATTTGGACCTTACACCAATCCAGGAATATTCTTTTTTAGTTGTATTGTATTGGGTTTAAAATATACACCCGAAAATAAAGAGCTATGGGAACAACATGTTTCAATCAAATGTTCCTTGTCGTTTCTTGTCTTGGATATGTAGGCATGCTATATGAATAGTATAAAATTGTTAACAATGTTTTCGTTATTACTTGAATTCTATGTAATTTAGTTGTAAAGGAATCGTATAGAACCAGTCAAATTTCCCATGATCTCATTTTCAACGAAAAACCAGAAATCCTGTTTTTGGTGGAATTCTGAAATGTTAAAATATAAATGAAATACCATGAGTTGAAGATGTAACATTTTTTGCTGAAATAATACAAAAAGAAATTATGATACTTATGATGTAGTTATATTATAGTAATTGTATTTGATACTTATTTTAACATTCTATGATCATTTCAGAGGCACCTGGAGCCAATGTGTTGAAGATTTGTAGAATGGATAAATATGGAGGTTCATGTAAAGGGGATGAAGAAGTATTCCTTCTCTGTGAAAAAGTTCAAAAAGGTCAATATCTTTTTTTAAGCAAATACCACATTTAATTTAAAATGTAATTGTTAGTAAAGTTTTCAAATTTAAGGATGTAAATTTTCTTTGATTTGTTTTTTAATACTTTATCTGTTGAGAATTTTAAGCAAGAAAAGTATGAATCACATTAATTGTCTTGATGGAAATATAAGATGCAAAATTTAGTTCCTCAAAACAGGTGTTCTCACAAAAATGCGTGTTTTAGAAAAAGTAATGGTATTGAAAGTTTTGTCTTATAAAGATACATGTACTACCATGTTAAAATAAAATGATGTAGAAAGAAAATGTAATAAATGTAAATGGGGGGTTATGGTATTTAATGTCACTTTCAACAATATTTCCGTTATGTCATGGCGGTAAGTTTTATTGATGAAGGAAATAGGAGTACCCAGGGAAAACCACTGACCTGCTGTAAGTCACTGACAAACTTTATCATATAATGTTGTATCAGTACACCTCGCCACGAGCAGGAGTCGAACTCACAATGTTAGAATAAATGTAAATAGATATGTATTCCATTTGAAATTATCTATAATATGAATGCTTGTAAGCAATCTATATTCTAAAAAATAATAACCTGTAAGGGATGTGTATTCTAAAAAGTGGTAAACTTGTAAGGGGTATTTAGTTAATTTCAATGTACTTAGATGGAGAGAACTTGTAAGCAAATTTGGTATACAGTATAACTAATAACAAACTCGGATACAGTAAATTTTCTATTATAACAAACAAAATAGAAATCTCTTGTCTTAATTGGTATATTGATCCTTGTAAATAAAAAATTGAATCTAATTTGAATTCTTATTAAAGAATGTGATTTGTGAATATATAAATATTGACTTCTAGCTGCGACTAATATATAAATATTGACTTCTAGCTGTGACTAATATATAAATATTGACTTCTAGCTGTGACTAATATATACATATTGACTTCTAGCTGTGACTAATATATAAATATTGACTTTTAGCTGTGACTAATATATAAATATTGACTTCTAGCTGTGACTAATTTTTCAGATGATATAAGTGTTAGATTTGTAGAACAAGATGAAGATGGTAATGTTTTATGGGAAGCGTTTGGTAATTTTGGTCCCTTTGATGTTCATAGACAGGTAACATTTAAATTTTAAATCAATCTCTTTTACATAGACAGGTGTAAATTTACAACCAAAATATCACAGACCTACTACAAGTCACTAACAAACTTTATCACATAATGTCGTATTGAGTACCCATCAACATTGACAGGATTCTAATTCACAACTTCACTGGTACAGTAGTCCCCTTTTTATAAGGCCATCCCTCCCACGAATAAAGGCCACCCGTCTGATCAGGCCAGAATTTAGATGTACTGAGATGGTAGAATACCACTAAATTATCTCTCTGTTTCTCCTATGATCAAAATGTCACAAATATTTTTGTTAAGGTGGTACCATACACTTCAGGTAAAATTTGATCTGCTCGTTTAATTTTCTTATTTTTTTGGCAGTGTGTTTGAATATATCCACTATAATAAATATCAAAATTTTAACAAATTCCAACCAACAGACTCAGAGCTATAAATTCACTAGCCACGTATCAGCTTTTCTCTCTGTGGTTTTGATCACCGAGATGCTTGAAATCTGCATACAAACATCATATGATCAAAGCGTTCAACTGATTTTAAAGAGTTATCTCCCTGTAGTATATGATAACCCCTTAAGTTGTTAATGACAGTTAAAAGGGAATTTGCAAACATTTTCATGCAGAAAATTGAAATTTAACTACTGTAGTGATTACAAATATTGCAAAATTTAACCAACTGATTAAACAGGCTAAGAATAGGGGAAAGAAATATATTCTGCAGCTTTTGTACATAATAATCATCATTTCATGGTATATATTGAAAATATCCCTGGATTAAATATGAATGAAAAATGTATGTGTTTCTAATTCTGTTCAAACTTTGTAATATCTTGACAGTTCATTCATCAAGAGTTATTCCCCTTAGATTAAAAAAAAAAGCAAATTTTATTATTTCACTGAATTGATAACGTTGACAATATAGCTGACCAGATCAATGTCACGTGATAGAGCTAACGATATGTTCTATTTTCACAGTATGCTATAGTATTTAAGACTCCACCTTATAAAGACCCGGCTATTGACCGTACAGTAAATGTGTTGATAATGTTACAACGGAAGTCTGATGGAGAAACTAGTGATCCAAAGTCATTTACCTACTACCCACAGAAAGATGGTACGTTTTCCTAAATTTTTATATGTGTATGTTAGCCAGGATTATGTCACAATAATTTAAGATACATGTTTTTGTTTTGTCCAAGTCCCTTTTGAACCAGTTGGTTGCCGGGTAACACTTGCAGGCTCATTTTTAGCTCACCTGACCCGAAGGGTCATGTGAGCTATTGCCATCACTTGGAGTCCGTCGTCCTTCCGTCCGTCCGTAAACATTTCAATCTTCTTCTAGAGAACCACTGAAGCAAATGGGACCAAACGTGGCAGGAATGTTCATTTGCATGGTCTAACCAAGTGTTGATACTTTCGTTACGATCGGTTATCCAACATGGCTGCCAGGGGTCATAAAAGCCTCTGATTGGCTGAAATTTTTGATGATCTTCTTCTCCGATACAACATGGAGAATGGAATTGAAAATTGTCATGAATGATCATTGCAAGCTGCTAACCAAGTGTTGTTACTTTTTGGACCGATTGAAAATCCAAGATGGCCGCCAGTGGGGACATAATTTAACATTGCGACCCTATGGGAAATATGTAAAACAAACTTCTTCTCAAGAACCACTGGATGGATTGGAACCATACTTGGTAGAAATGTTCCTGATAAGGTTCTGATCAATTCTTGTTACTTTTTGTTCCGATCGGTTATCCAATATGGCTGCCAGGGGCCATAATAGCCTCTGATTGGCTGAAATTTCGAAGATCTTCTTCTCCGATACTACATGGAGGATGGAATTGAAAATTGTCA
>MJUT01041126.1:288509-314650 GCA_002080005.1 Gigantidas platifrons | reverse complement strand
AATTTATATGAAAGTTCCTATGAGATAACTATGAATTATAAGAGGTTCAATTTATATGAAAGTTCCTATGAGATATCTATGAATTATAAGAGGTTCAATTTATATGAAAGTTCCTATGAGATAACTATGAATTATAAGAGGTTCAATTTATATGAAAGTTCCTATGAGATATCTATGAATTATAAGAGGTTCAATTTATATGAAAGTTCCTACGAAAGGACAAGATAAGGTGACCTTTAATTACAGGTAACTTCAGGTACAGATTTGACTGTATTTATATATTTTTTCAAAAGCTTGAAAAGAAAAACAATTTTTTTTATTGAAAATGCCAGTAATTCCAGACCCCACACATATCCACCCTATATTAAAAAATCCTTGATGATTATATTTCCCATACACTAAAGACTTTTCAATAACATTAACTGGCCATGGTTGGAGGGCAGGAAACAGTACTTTTATCATTGTTTATATAGTCTTTTTTTTTCAGTTTCGAGGTAAAGTTTCAATATTTGTATTCAAATTATTTCCATGTTTGCTCAAAATCTATAAATAGATTATATTACCACACACTTCATATTAGTTTAAATATCTAAAAATAGAATGGTTTTACAAGATAATTGATGATGTAGTACTTGGGAAGTTTCTTATCATAATAAAAGATATAAATCTAATTTCATCACATCTAATTGCAAGAAAAAGTTGAAAGGCAAAATAAGTAATTTAGAATTCCATTAAGGTAAAAGTTAGAGTTCCATTTAAGAACAACAGGTGTAACATTTGTATGTAAATCTTAAGACAAATTTTATTATATTTGATAGGAAAAGTTGTTTACATTATATATTAAACATATAAAATAATTGTAAAGAGGGTGTAATGATACTTATGGTTATGTTTTACTAATTAAGAAATATAGATGTAGATATAGACAATAACAGTGCATTGACTTGACATAAAATCGATATACGGATGAGGCTTAGAATCGGGGAAAATGCAAGGGTTTCCTGAGATACAATTTTCTATATACTTACTGATTAGTAGTGTACATTTGTATTTCATATTACAAGATAATTCCAATTAAAGGGGTTCACTGTTGATGAGGTGAATTTTGATTTTGATTGATTGAACATTTACAATGTATATACAAACTTTATTATTATGTTTATGGGTCCGTTATGGTTGGCATCATCATGGGTTTCTGTACAATGATTTTCGTTCTAATTGTCCGATTCTTCTCAAAGATCTTTGGCTCAAAATTAAAAATTAAAGTTAAAATTATGTAATTTGAGTGTTTTTTCTTATTTTTCATCTAATTATAATGTGGTTTTTTTTGGGGGGGGGTTTCCAATATGTTAATCTTTATGAGTTACTTACGAGTAAATACAGAAAATGAGTTTTTTAATGGAAAAGGGGCATTTTTCATCTTTAGAAGGTACCGGTATACACAATTTATATTTAAAATCTAATTTTGATATGTTTTTCTTTTAATTGATTGTGACAAGAGCTTCAGATGCTATTACAACAGATTATGGGAGGGGATTTTGTGATCATATGGTAGTTGGATTTACAATTACCTATGAAATCAGTGGCTAATGTTACAAGTTCAAATCCCACTCAGGCGAGGTGTACTCGATACATTATATGATAAAATTTGTCAGTGACTTGCTACAGGTCGGTGGGTTTCTCTGGGTGTTAAACACTGCACCAAGTGCAACTTCGCCTCTGGCTCGGGATAAAAAACCAAGATCCGCCAACCCATGTTAAAACTCAAAACATATTCTGGCTTCCATGATTTATTTCTTAATTATAGGAAAATGAATAACATATTTTATTCTTGGAAACAAAAAGCTTGAAGTGAATACAAACTGTACATGAATAATCAAATGGGAGCCTGGGGAATAGAAGTACTACTTCGGGGGATTGCGAATTGATCACTCCATTTTTTTTTTTAGTTTCTTCAAAGGACGTGTATACACGTCCTTGGTTTCTTTAATCAAAGTTATGACTTTTCGAGAAAATCACTTTCAAAATACTTAATGGATACGATAGATTTCAATAAACATGATATAAGCATTATCATAAATTTGGCAAAAATAGTTCGTTATGGCAGAAATTAAGACGAATCGTGCAATGAATGACGATTAATATTTTGACGGAAACTTTCCCAATGCGAAATTGCGCCCATATGACGATTACAAAAATATGTCCACTTTAAATACATACTGTGGCATTTTGAGTACATGTCATAACTATAAAAAAATTATTATCCTTGATTGAATTCTTTGTCCAGATAAATCAAGCCAGGTGAGATCAAAGATTACGCAATCAAAACAAAAATTCTATAATCCGTTGATTGGCTTGTAACTTGTAATAAAATTTTCATTATAGTGACTAATTAGTTTTAATCAGCAAATGAAGAAGAATGGATTGTTACAAACATTTTTCTACGATTTTTTGAAAATTCAAGCGACGAATTGAGTACGGGAAATACTCGTCACTTTCGAAAATCAATCGTCAATGACGAAAGTGACGAGCACTAGCTAAATCACTAAGTAGGACCTTAGTTTCTCTATTGCAGAGTACAGTCTCTCGAAAAGACTGTTCGTTGGTTGTGCGAGAAAATTCAGACACAACTAACTTTTTTAAGACAGGTAGGAAATAGTACCATATGTATGAGGAATGCCAATCTCCTTTCATGTATAAGACAACTTCCTGTAGGCCCTAATAAACATATTGGTTAGGAACTGCATGGCAAAATTTTGTTACCCTTTCCATCATATCTTTGTTTTCCTATGACAGTCTATGCTTCTGTGATAAAGCAATTATAAGAAGGCTGCCATCGCAGGACAAGTGAATCATTTGAAAGGAATCTTGGCTAGAACAGTCTGTGCCAAAAGCCACTAGCCTTATGCCCCAGTCTAATAAAAATTGGTCCAGGCTAGTAAAAATTGCATGAAATTTGCTTAATTAAATAGAATTTTTTTTTCTAAAATGCTGTTCAGGCTAGTTTGTCAAAATGTTTTTAGCACAGACTGCTAGAATTTTCCTTGGATGTATTTTTCTGTAGGTGGAAATTCAAGATGGTCACCCCCACAGGATGTACAGTACTTTAATAATACCCTGGTGGAAAATTAATAAAATAATTTTTCGCAGAAACTCTTAATTTGACTGAACATGAATAGTCATTGAATATCCATTAAATAATTTCATTTATTGTGTGGATCGGAAATTCAAGATGTCAGCCACCAAAGGACAATGTTTAAATTAACATAAGATTCTGTGAGAAATATGAATAAAACAGTTTTTCTCATAATCTACAATTTTGATTGAACCCGAACTAAGCATAAATAACCAAATAAGTGAATGAGTGATTGTTGTTTAACACCAACTCAACAATTTTTCAGCTATATCAAGGCAAGAACAAGTTATTTTTTAATGAGATGTTGATAATCATGATGAGGTCATAGACACATTATCCTGATTCTGAGCCAACCAGTCTTTGCTCTTTCTCCTTAATGCTGTGTGCATAGCTTGGAAGCAACAATTACCAATTTTAGTCTTTTTTTGACCCGATCAGTGCTTGCACCAATGGCCTACTGTACTTGAGATGAGCACACTAACCATTACACCATTGATGCAGTTAAACAATGCAAACACAGACGAGCCTCTACTTACAAATGTGTGCTTTTATTTGAATTTTGTACATTTTTGTGGGGGCATTGAAATGAGTTGTTGATTGATAAATTTCTTTATCTGTGTATGATTATTTTTTCTCCACAAAATTGATTGAGTAATTTGCTGGACAAGAATAGTCTCTGTTATAAATTTCCATATAAGGACAGGATCTAGAATAGTGTATAAATTGGCGGGAATGATGCTTTTCTCCTAAAGAAGATATACTATTGGAAAATGAAAGTCATAAATTCCCTTGGAAGACAACTGCAGCAGTAGTATTTTTGATTATGTAAGAGATTGTATAGAGATAAGTGGTCACTATACCTGTGATTTATAAGTAACAGAACAGCAGCAGTAGTATTTTTGATTATGTAAGAGATTGTATAGAGATAAGTGGTCACTATACCTGTGATTTATAAGTAACAGAACAGCAGCAGTAGTATTTTTGATTATGTAAGAGATTGTATAGAGATAAGTGGTCACTATACCTGTGATTTATAAGTAACAGAACAGCTTCTATACAGTGAAATTTTTGATCTGTCATGATGTATTTAAATTTGTAAGTACAAATGCAATGAAAAAGTGTCCTTATAAGAGGGGTGACCTCTGTTGAAGGGGGCCAGTTAAGTATTATTTTACTCTCTCAATGCATCTGAAATCTGGCCTGATAAGAGGGGTGACCTCTGTTGAAGGGGGCCAGTTAAGTATTATTTTACTCTCTCAATGCATCTGAANAGAGATTGTATAGAGATAAGTGGTCACTATACCTGTGATTTATAAGTAACAGAACAGCAGCAGTAGTATTTTTGATTATGTAAGAGATTGTATAGAGATAAGTGGTCACTATACCTGTGATTTATAAGTAACAGAACAGCAGCAGTAGTATTTTTGATTATGTAAGAGATTGTATAGAGATAAGTGGTCACTATACCTGTGGTTTATAAGTGACAGAACAGCTTCTATACAGTGAAATTTATGATCTGTCATGATGTATTTAAATTTGTAAGTACAAATGCAATGAAAAAGTGTCCTTATAAGAGGGGTGACCTCTGTTGAAGGGGGCCATGGCGAGATGTACTCGATACAACTTTACTTGACAAAGTTTGTCAATGACTTGCGACAGGTCGGTGGTTTTCTCTGAGTACTCCGGTTTCCTCCACCAATGAAACTGACCGCCACGAAATAACTGAAATATTGTTGAAAGTGGTATCAAACACCACAAACCAAACCATAAGAGGGGGATTATTGTAGTCAATGACTAGCTCTAATCAACCAACAGAAATGTACAGTACATATGTATATTTCAGGCATGTATTTCATGTATTGTTATGATGACACAGTTAAAAAAGTAGGACAAACGAGAATATAATAAGCCCCTAATCAGACCATTTTTATTTTTAAATAGCCACGTAACACACACACACCTAGTTTGTTGACAAAAACATATTGGATTTAAAGGGTGATTTTATTTATTAGTCAAATATACATTTGTATGACAAAATAAATACTGTGTAAGACCTTTAATAAGTAAAATCATACTTATATTTACTACAAATATTCATTAGGCCTATTAATAATGCTTATACAAAATAGGTATTGATATAATAAATGGTTGTTTAGTGTTTACTTTGATATAGAGAAACATGTTGATTTAATATTGTGGCTTTTCTTGTAAACAGCTTTGATATAGAGAAACATGTTGATGTAATCTTGTGGCTTTTCTTGTAAACAGTTGAAAAGACGACTGTTCTGATTTGTTAATTCTATTTTTCGTAGTTTTGTTTCAGTCTGGAAATTTTGTCCGTGTTTTATTTTCTCTTTCTATATATTGTTGTAAAACTAAATCAGATATAAAGGTCATTAAGCTTATTATAAAGTTTAGTTTGTAGTATACTATAGTATCAGTGTACACAGGTAAAAATACAGGTGTGTTGACAATAGCTTTGAACTGAATGTTCACCTTACCGAATCACTTCCTCGTTATAAATGTCAAAATTAAACAGATACGGGAAATAACCCAATCTATTCAAGTGGCCTCCATGTTTGAATCACTTTAACAACAAGAATGTTTTTGTGTCCGATGTCAAAAATTCTAATTTGTGGATTAATGCCAATATTTCTGAAGGAATTCATGTCAAATAGAACCAAAGAAATTGTGTTGAAGAAAACTTTTATGTAAAGATTTATTGGATTTTTTATTTTCAGCAAATAATCCATTTAGTCAGACAAGTCAAGGAAACCTCCCTATCACAGTAAACCAGGATCACATGGGTGAGTCTAAATGTACATACTATGTATGGGAGGGGTGGGGATGGGGAGGGTATTACTTTAAGAAAAAAGGTAAATCTTGTGTTTATTAATGAAGATTTAATAAAAAGGGCCTGTTGTCAAGGATGTACATGTCTTGTTTTTACAACATTTCTGGTACAATGAAAATGAAAAGGTAGGTAATCCATGATTAAACAGGTAGATGATGTATTGAATTTGAACATTACATGATATATATTTTATGGTTAATGAGCACATAATTTTTTTTAATGTGTAGTACAATAATTTGTAAGATTGTTCAGTTACATATTTTCACCTAAGATAATTGGTTTTAATATTTTTTTTTGCAATTCATGCACAGAGTACTTGTGAATTCATGTCATATTTTATTTGTCTTTTTTGATGCAATTCATAGGGATTATGAAATAGGATTGATTTATTGATTGATTGGTATTTAACACCAACTTTAGCAATATTTCATCTCTATCATGGCATGATTATGAAATAGGATCGCATTAGTTAAAGAAATGGCCACTTAATGAATCTTAGGCATGACAAAGAGAAATAAAATTATGGTCAATGTCTACAGGACCTTTGGTTCCACATTAGACAGTGTGCCACTTTATGAATCTTATATACACTACTACAAAGAAACTTAAAATTATGGTAAATGTCTACAGGCCCTTTAGTTCCACATTAGACAGTGTGCCACTTAATGAATCTTATATACTCTACCAAAACATTATGGTCAATAACTACAGGACCTTTAGTTCCACATTAGACAGTGTGCCACTTAATGAATCTTATGTACACTACAAAGAAAATTAAAATTATGGTCAATGTCTACAGGACCTTTAGTTCCACATTAGACAGTGTGCCACTTTATGAATCTTATGTACACTACAAAGAAAATTAAAATTATGGTCAATGTCTACAGGCCCTTTAGTTCCACATTAGACAGTGTGCCACTTAATGAATCTTATATACTCTACCAAAACATTATGGTCAATAACTACAGGACCTTTAGTTCCACATTAGACAGTGTGCCACTTAATGAATCTTATGTACACTACAAAGAAAATTAAAATTATGGTCAATGTCTACAGGACCTTTAGTTCCACATTAGACAGTGTGCCACTTTTAAGACTTTATTTAACACCAACTTCAGCAATATTTCATCTCTATCGTGGCATGATTATGAAATAGGATCGCATTAATTAAAGAGATGGCCACTTAATGAATCTTATACACTACGAAGAAAATTGAAATTATGGTCAATGTCTACAAGGTCAACTACCTGTGCAATCAGTGCCTATCACCACTAAAGTTGTGAGTTCGAACCTTGTATATGGCGAGGTGTACTCGATACAACATTATGTGATAAATTATGTCAGTGACTTGCGACAGGTCTGTGGTTTTCTCTGGGTACTATGGTTTTGACTGCCACGATATAACTGAAATATTGTTGAAAGTGGCATTAATTAATTACCATAAACCTACCTACCTCCATTATGTGTGTAAAAGATAGGGCAAAATTACATAGTAAATAAAAACATCAGTGAATATAACAATTGAAGTGAATTATGACTATTTTGAAGATCAATTTTGTGGTTTCAAATCAAACCATGTTTTGTAGTTTAAGGTCAATGATATTGAAAACGGAGGCTGTCATGGTCATGATGGTTTGGTAATTAGATATAAAACTACCTATGTAATCAGTGCCTATCATCACTAACGTTGTTCAAATCCCGCTCAGGGGAAGTGTACTTGATGCAACATTATATGTTAAAGTTTGTCAGTGACTTGCAACAGGCCTGTGGTTTTCTATGGGTTCTCTGGTTTCCTCCACCAATAAAACTGACCACCACAATATTACTGAAATATTGTTGAAAGTGGCGTGAAACACCATAAAAAGATAGGGCCATTAAATGTGTGCAAAATTACATAGTAAATAAAATTATCAGTGATATACATTGGAATATAACAATAGAAGTGAAGTGTGACAACTTTGAAGATCATACTTTCTTGTCTAAAGTAAATGATAGTCCATATGATATTGAAAGTCTAAAGTAAATGATAGTCCATATGATATTGAAAGCTGTATGCAGCATAGATAAATTCACATTACATGTACCATAATTCCTCTTCTGCGTTTTCTGAATTTCTCAATAAAGTCACAATGTCATATTAAACACAGGTTGATTTTGTTAAATTCTTGTATCTTATGTTCTTTACAATTATTTGCAGCCTGACATTCACATAATATGACAAAAAATATATTTTACCAGTATATTTTTTTCATTCAATTTACGATTCCTTTCATTTTCTTTTTTGTTCTACAAATATCAGTGTCTTGTAATGAATGAATGCTTCTCAAATTGTAATTTATTTTTATATGTGGGAAAATAAATCAGGAATATTGAATATTTGACTTGAGAAGATGATTGTACATGTATATCCTTTTGTTCTCATTCAACCAATAATATGAAATAATGAAACAAGTTTCCAGTCCTGTTTTTAATTAACTAAAAAAAAATTTTGAAAGGTACATTTATATCCTTTCAATTCCATGAATGAAATGCTTCCTTGATTAAAAGGGTATCCTTATTTACAATTTAAACAATTAAAACATTCAGGTGATCTCTTAATTTGTTTTAACTCAAAGAGGAAGATAAATCAGTTCAATACCCTTGAGATCTGAATTTAACAAATTTAAATCCAGTTAAAATTATTTTGATAAAAGTTTGGAAACATTTATATATATTTTTTTTAATCCAGGATATACATAACATCCCATTTCCATCGAAAAACATTGGTATAAAATAGACTCTAGTTAATTATTTTTTTATTTTATTTTAGACCAAAATGACCAAAGGTAATGTTAATGTATATAAATGGTTTCATTTTACTTGTAGATACTACTCCTATAACGTGTCCACCGCAACCACCACAGCAATCACAAATGTCAAGACCAATGGCACAACCAAAACGTGGCAGACCTCCCAAACACACTCAGAACAACAATGATTTAATGACAGACGGTGAGGGTCAGTTGCCAACTATTTTCTCCCACGACGTCTATGGCAATATACAAGGAATGGCACAACATCAACACTTTATGATGATGCCACAAGATAACAAACAACAGATGTTTGTGAACCCTAACTGTCAGATCCCATTTCAGCAATTTACAACATCTAGTTCACACATGCCATTACAACAGCTTCAACGAAGGGGCTCACCATCTCTAATCCCACGTGGTACCGTAATAAGGGCACTCCCAAGCAACGGTTTGTATGGAGATTCTAGACAAGGCTATGATGAAACAGATAGTGTCCCATCAAAACCAATAGAAGGGTGTTTCCCTCCTCCAGATATTTACAGCGGTCATGGATTTATAAAATCATATTCTGATTCCCGTTTATGTGGTAAAGATATGGATTATCAACACGAAGGATTAGAGAGAATTGCACCATTTGAATGTCAGATGCCACCTGACAATGTTATGTCTGATATTCTGACAAAACAAATTAAAACCGAAGATTTAGGTTTCGATATTTTTCAAAAGGATGAAGAACGTGATGTTGTTGAGGAAGAGAAAAGTGTGAACACTATGCCGCACGAAGAGGTGCCTCTTCCTGATAGTAAAACTGAAAATGTTGAAGATATAGAAATGACCTCAAATGATCAAAATAAACAAATATTGGATAACGAAAACCAAATGTCACAAAGATTACAGGACTTGAGTGGTAGGTTTATCAAAATTACAGGAAAATAATATCTTAGGGTATTGTGAGTTATGGTAATGGTTTAATTAATTGGTTATCAATTATATGTCCATTAAGGTAATGGTTTAATTAATTGGTTATCAATTGTATGTCCTTTAAGGTAATGGTTTAATTAATTGGTTATCAATTATATGTCCATTAAGGTCATAGTTTAATTAATTGGTTATCAATTATATGTCCATTAAGGTAATGGTTTAATGAATTGGTTATCAATTATATGTTAGTTACAGTAATGGTTTAATTAATTAGTTATCAATTATATGTTAGTTATGGTAATGGTTTAATTAATTGGTTATAAATTTTATGTCAGTTACAATAATGGTTTAATTAATTGGTTATCAATTATATGTAAGTTACGGTAATGGTTTAATTGGTTATCAATTATATGTAAGTTACGGTAATGGTTTAATTGGTTATCAATTATATGTATTTAATCAGACTAAGTTTAAGTAATGAGGACGATTGTACACTTTGATATATATCAAGATACAGTCAAACCTGTATTAAGAGGTCACCTTTGGTACAAAGAAAAAGTGCCCATATAAGACAGGTGATCTCCATACATGTGATAAGGTCCTGGAGATTGTCTTGAATATCAGGGAGATTAGGCATTTTTGAGATTGATATCAGGGAGATATTTTATTGAGTAAGTAAGTAAATATTTATTGGCCTATCATAAAATACAGTTGAACCAATATACACAAGTAAAAAATACACATAACTCATTTTAAAAAATGTTTTCAATATGTATTGTTTACATTTCTGTCTTAAGTAGTGTTTCATATGATGAATGAAGGATAAAAACTGTATTTATAATTTATTCATAATCATTCATAATCGTAAGGTTATAAAAAAGCAATAACAATGAAGACAAAATGTTCTGAACAATAAAGTCATAGAGCACTTGATCTTCTTTGCTGCTGGTGCATTGGGTGATAGCATACGTTTCGGCATTTTTGTGGTTTATCAATTCCATCCTGGAACTTAGTCCTTAAATAATACTTTGATCGGTTTTGGTCCCAAACGAGCCATAGCAACTCAATCCGAGATGAATTCATTGCACGTTTGATCGAAATAAGAAGTTTTCCTCGGCAACAAAGGCTGTCCGACTCGTGTTTGCACAACGTCAACGGTTTATAACTATTTTTAATTGCCGCTATCACACTTCTAATCATCTAAGCGTGTGCCACAAACACACTTCCTTATCCCCAATTAACTCTCAATCAGTGGATAATTGTTGTATAATCATCAACACCTTAATTAATCACCACGACCCAATTTACCTGTAAATGTGTCAAACAGATTAATAACCAGATATCATTAAATATGACATTCACCTTTACCATTCGTATCTCTCAGGGTTTTTCGTCAGCGCGGGAGTTCCAAATGGGGAATTTCCAGAAATAATGATCGCAAAATGTAGGTCAAGATTTTTTTGTACTTGATTTCCAATAATTTACGATGTTTACACATTGAATTTTGATTTTTTGCTTTTCATGGATATGCGGGAGAAAATTGCTTGTATTCGGGAGTTGTTTTTTGTGGGTTCATTTGCGTGAGACTCCCGAGCAATGCGGGTGCTATCACATGTATGGATCTCCTGAAAGAGGGTAAAATTCATATGGAATTTTCTGACAGGGCAAGAAAATTGTGACCTTTTAATACAGGTTACTGCTTAATAGAGGTGACAGCATAGGCAGGTTTGACTGTAGTTAAAATTGAAAGTAGAGAATTATTGTAATCCACTGGTAGTAGAGGGAGAATCTGTCTCTCCTGTGACAGAAAGAGCAAAATATTTTTAAGTTGTTAATTTCCATCCTTAAAGATCGTGGAATGGAATTGGTGGGAATTCTCATGTAGAAATTTAACTACTGAGTTCTTTAGAAATATCACGAAAATTTAACAAACTGATAAACATGCTAAGAATAGGAAAAATGCATTCCAGTACATATACCTGTACATTTAAAGGCAGTAAATGACCATTGTAAACCAACTGACATTCCAGTACATATACCTGTACATTTAAAGTTGGTAAATGACCATTGTAAACCAACTGACATTCCAGTACATATACATGTACATTTAAAGGTGGTAAATGACCATTGTAAACCAACTGACATTCCAGTACATATACATGTACATTTAAAGTTGGTAAATGACCATTGTAAACCAACTGACATTCCAGTACATATACATGTACATTTAAAGGCAGTAAATGACCATTGTAAACCAACTGACATTCCAGTACATATACATATACATTTAAAGTTGGTAAATGACCATTGTAAACCAACTGACATTCCAGTACATATACATATACATTTAAAGTACTAGTAAATGACCATTGTAAACCAACTGACATGCCGGTAAATATACTGTTTACAGTATTCTAATTATCAATATTACTTTTGAGATTTATAACAAATTTACCAAGTCAAATAAGATTTGTCAACATATTATTTTGGTACATGTACTGTGTACATTAATATCAAAGACAGGCAAATCTTTACCAGTTAAAAAGGGGACCATTGTAATTTCACTAATTCAGAGGTAGTGTTTTATGAAATATGACTGCAAGCTTTACTAGAGTTTATAGATAAGTCTTTGAAGATGGAAGATTTAGTTTAGGAATGAAATGAAAAGTGAAAAATTACCCACTGTCTGAATGGTTCAATCGAAAAATAATGGGAAGATACAAAAATAAAACCCCTAATACACATATTATTTATGGAATTATGTAATATACTGAAAATAACAGAAAATTTTGTTGGATATTAAATTTTCATTTATTCCTTAAAGAAAATATTCCTTAAAATACAATGAATGAACAATTTTTATATCAAGACGATTATTTTATTTTAATTAGTCTTTTCTTTACACTTTGATGATTGAAGTATTTTAAAAACCAGCATTTTTAAAATGTCAGCAGATTTGTAAAATGGATTGGTTAATATTTGATGTACGCATTAGATAATTTGAGGGTACAAGGATCATTGTTGAATCAGGATGTTAGTTTTTGCAGATCATTGATATCTATTTCATGTTTATGCATTAAGAGGGCTTGCCCGACCTCATTCGCAGTCAAGAGGTGAATTACCGGTTTATTCTATAGGTAACTTAGTAATTATCTATGAAAAAGATTTATGCTCAAATATCATGATTTCTAATGACAAGTTATATGTCCTTAAACTAGAATCAGTCTGGCTATTTTTGTTATGTGACAAAAATTTTATTACATTGTGATAAATTTTGGAATCTAAGGAAAAAGTAAGTCAGTAATATTGACTTGTAAATCATCCGTCTCTTTTCTGATACCTTTTTCTATTTGGATACAAAGCTGACTAATTTGTGTACAATAGAATAAATTTGTTTATTTCATTTAAATGTACACATGTACATGTATCACTGATCTTTTTCTCTGGTTTTCAATACTTTAAACTGATAAGGTTATTGTTAAAGTGTTAAAAATAATTTTTCCTTCTGTTCTTAATGGTTTTTTTTTCAAAGATTTGTCGAGCAAAATATCTCAAAATTGGCTTTTCTTCACAAAATTTTATCTCTTTGAAAATAATTGTTTCTACATATATACAAATGTAGTATCATACGGATGGTAATTATATATATATATAATCATAAAGGCCATTTTCAGTTATTTAAACAGAGACAGAGGATGCACCCAGTCAGTAGTAAGGTTTTTTTCAAAGGAAGTAACCAAGATTTAAATTTATTGTAATATAATTTTTAAGTTTTTTGTGTCAACATTAAGAAATACAGTAATATTTTTATGTATTTTTCATCAGGATGGTATTTATCATGTTTATGGTAGAACTTAATTTTAAAGTTATATTTCTAATAGAAAAAAAAATCATGTATATTTATTCATTCCCTGACCAAAAACAGGTAATAGACTGAATTCTTAGATTCTTGAAAATGGCCATGCTTCTACCCTCCTAAAAAATGCATGTAGTCGTTTTTGCAGATAAATAAGCTGCTAGAAATTTCAGTAATTAGTAAAATTGCTTGTTTTCAATTAAAACTCTGTTTGCCAAAAACATGTCTTACTTTTAGTTGGGGTATTTAATAATAATTTCGCAATGAATTTAAATAAAAACTAGTTTAATGTACCAAGCCAGGAAAATGAGTTGTCATGGAGATGAGTTTGTGTTAGGGGTGTCAATTTTGCCTATTTCTACGATTTTGATATTTGATTTTGGAATTGTTTCGACAGTGTGGTATTTTTTGTTTTTCATTTTTATCTCATAACTAACATTCAATTTTTCAGTAGCATCAATAAATTAACAACATTAGATCTCCTCCTGTGCTCCTCATTTTTCTTTGTCCCTGTGTGGGAGATTGAACAACATCACCCAATATGGTATGTTGTTAGATCTCCCACACAGCGACAAAAAAAAAAGTGGGGGGGGGGAATTCAAGTTGGGAGATCTTAATTTTAATTAGATTGCAATAAATATATATTTTAGTTTAATTTAAACTTAAAATAATCTTGTTGATTCATCAATTTTTGTGTGACTTGTTAAATAAATAAATTTTATTCTCATAAACCAAATACACATATAAATTACAGTGAAGTGAACTGTTACATACCACATGGTAAGTTTTGTACATGTGTGGAAAAAGTTACAATTACACCAACCAGGAGGTTGGACTTTCGCATGAATAATTTTTATATATTTACATGGTTTTTCTAATACAATAACATTACATTATTAAAACTTGTCTATTTTCAGTGCAAACAGAAGGTGATGAAGTTATGCATATTGTTGATAGAACTTCCAAAGCTTTACAATTCTATGCTGCCACAGGCAATATCAAACAGTTATTATTTGTTCAGCGACATTTACTGTCAATATCAGACGATAGTGGTGATTTGTAAGTTTTGTTATTACCTATATATGTCTATATTCTTATTTATATGGTCCAGTGGAGCCAGTCTAAACCGAACTCTAAATAAAATGGAATCCTGCAAAAACCATTCTTTAGATAAATTCCTAATGTAGGAAATCTTTGTTATTTTAACCTGTATTAACCAAACATCAGTCTATTCCAAACACAAAAACTGGTCCTAAGAAGGTTTGGGTTAGACAGGTTTTACTGTACAATATATTTGTGAATAAGATAAAACATTGCTTCAGTATCAGTATTTTTTCTTGTATTATGACATGAATGATGCTAATTTTATAATATTTCCGAAAATTGGTTGGCTCGACCTCTAACATATGAAGGATCAATTTTGTTTGCAGATATTTTGTGATTAAGAAAAATGGTGGGTTCTAAATTTTGCAAAGCATCATTTTTTTGTTTAAGCTCACATGGTATGATGAGGACCCACATAACAAGCTACTTGTCCTTTTGACTTTTTTATACGACCACAAAAATATAGTTTCTAATTATAATACTACAGGGGATAAAGGGGTCTAAAAGGGGCAGACGTTTAAGATAGTAAAACAGGAAAAATGCTCAAAATATAATGGGTCAGAAAATTACTGTTTCTATCATCATATTACTGTGTCCAGCTATGTTCTATGTCAGCAAAAAAATACTGTGTCCACACTTGAAATTAATATGCACTTGTTCAACTTTCCCTTGTTAACAGGGGCCCGGGTGGCTCAATGAGTTAGGTCGCTGAATCTAACAACTCATACAAGCCTATCACCAATACGGCGTGGGTTCGTTCCCGGCTTTGTAAATTACAAAAAAGGGTGCACTCGACTCGCAGTCGCAAGTGATAAAGTTTACCATTTGCTTGCCCATGGTCGGTGGTTCTCTCTGGGTACTCCGGCTTCCTCCACCACTAAAACTGGTCGCCATGATATAGCTGAAATATTGTTGAAAGTGGCATTAAAACACCAAAAATAAATCAATCAATCAATCCCTTGTTAACATGCTGCACTCAACATATCCCTTTACTTTGTTTAAAGGTGCACTTTTAGTTTAATTTTTTTCTTATTTCTATATGCGTATGATACAAACCTTTAATAAGTCAATACAAGCATGAATTTATACAACTTATTACAGACTATACAGTCAATAGGTACACTAATTACATGATAAAGACTAGTACAATGTACTGTCATTTTATTCTTTTACAGACCTCTTCACACAGCTATTATAAACAACCAGTTAGAAGTGATACACAACCTGCTGGATGTCATGTCAACATTACCATACTGTAGACATAAAGTTAGTGCTTATAACAGTCTTAAACAGGTGAGTTACCATACTGTAGACATAAAGTTGTGCTTATAATAGTCTTAAACAGGTGAGTTACCATACTGTAGACATAAAGTTGTACTTATAATAGTCTTAAACAGGTGAGTAACCAAAGGGGCATAATTAGGAGCTCTTAAGATATACATGTACTGGTATCATCAGTTTTTTCTTCAATTTAAGATTTTTATGAATTTTTGCTGATTACAGCAATAAGACATATATACATGTATAAACAAAACATCATTAAGAAATCTTCTTCTGCCACTACTAGGCCAATTTTAAGCAAACCTGGCAGAAATAATCCTTTGGTCGTCACTGTTCTAAAATATATGTGATTGGCCTGAGCTTTGTCCAAAAAGGTGATGATATAACTGAAATATTGTTGAAAATGCCATTCACCATCAAAACAACCAACCATCCAAAAAGGTAGTAAGGAAAAATTAAACATTAACTTTAAGAGCATAATTTATATTAGAAGCTTGTTAAAATCATAATGAAATGTATAATTGTCATCTTTAGATAAAGGTATGTTCAGGTGAGGGATTCAGGCTCAGGTGAGCCTCTAGTTTTTCAGATATCCAAGTAAAACATTTCCTGGGTAGGGGCCCTTTAATAGGTCATTTGGCTTACAGCAAGCAAGAAATAAAATGTATGGACATCTAAAATATTGTTTGAAGTGAAAGGATTTACATTTTTGAATGACAGTTATTTTTGCACCATTCAATCAAACAATTAATGAAAATTTGAAGAATCCCCAATATAATAATAAAATTGTTATACAAAAATATCATTGATAAAAAATCAACAAGATGTATTTTCTAATTGTATATAATTGTTGTTTATAAAATGAATATCTACCAATAAAGATGGATTCTTTTGTACGTTCATGTACATCCAAATCCTTTCTGATTAATTACATTGTATGCTTGTATTTCAGACACCTTTACATTTAGCTGTTTTGATGAAGCAGCCAGGGGTTATAGACAGGTTGTTGAATGTTGGAGCAGACCCGACCATGGTGGACAGGAAAGGCAATACACCAGCACATCTAGCCATATTGTATGGAGTCAACTCTTGTCTATCGGTTCTAGTCAAATACCAGAGACTTAATGCCGCCAAAAATAAACCATTCCCAGAACTAGATCTTAAAAACTTTGATGGTAAGAATTGAGCTTTTATGTGTAAGATGATTAAACTTGATAGATCAAGATGTAAAAGTTCAATAACAAAAGAGGGTAGAATTTATTTTACTTTTCTTTAAAGGCTGTCAGAATTGAACTTTTTTTTTATATTAAAAGTTGCAAATATTCAATGTTTTATACAAATAAAATGTTCTGAACAAAAAGTCTGGTTTAAAAAATATGTTATAATGTTGTAATTAGTGAAAAGAATTTGAATATTTGTTGGTGGAATCGCCATTAACACAACCTAATTATAAAGCGACTGCAGTTCCAAAATTTTCCGAACACTGATAACTGCTATAAATAACCGAGGAAGCATGTTGCAAGTAAATTCGTTAGAATTAATATAATTTAAGAAATATGAAATTGTATCCCGGGGTAATCAGTTAATATTACAAAATGATATTTAGTAAGAATGACACTTAAAATCGGAAATACGTGATGAAATCAATAAAAACATACCGGAATTGTGCAAAGGGGCCCAATAAAGGGAAAATTGTAAACAAATTGTATTGCATATTATTGACAACACTTGAGTTCTCTTGATTATATTTTGTTTAGAAGTTTTTTTAGTCTCTAATTTGAAAGAGATATCACCTAACGTTTTCTCCTGAAAAAAGAATATATAGGAAATTACGATGCAATTCTACTGTCAAAATATGATATGGCCGAAAAAGATACTAAATTATGCTTACGTGTTGAAAAATGGAGTAGGTCGGTATAACATCTTTTTTTAATTTTACACGAAGCTTGCTGAATCCTCCTTTTTGTGTCGTTTTCGTGAGAATCCGTTAATGTTTTTGTTCTTCCATGATTTGATTTGTGCACATCTGACATTTTCTTCATCAACAAACAATTTCGCACATGCGCAAATGCGCAATTGCTTTCCCGAATGAGTTCACTGTCAGGTTGTATGAATATTGTGTGGGTCAACATTGAATTCTTTACTGGATGTAAGAAAATCAAACAGTGATATATTTCCTTCGTTCTAGGCTATTTACGTATGATATTATGAAAAATTTCAACTGCAATTAGTATAAAACATCAAATATTGGCAACTTTTGGTATGAACAAAAAATTCATCTCTGACAGCCTGTATGCCTTTAAACATTTGTTGCATTCATTTATTATTTTTAAGTCAGATCATTAGTCTGGTCAAATAAATTACAACTATGGATGTTTTATCTAAGTTTCAACAATATTTCAGTTATATCACGATAGAAGTCAAAGTTTGTGGTGATAGAAACTGATTGTTTAGGTAGTTGTATAAAAGATGTGAGTGAGCACTATAAAAATCAATTTCTCACAGAACTTAAAATTACATGCTTTAAATAAAATTTATATTTTCTCACTGATAGATTGTTGAAAAAAAAATCCTATATAGAGGAATATTCTAGATTTTGTGATTTCATATTTACTTTCATTTAAAACTTATCTTAAAGGTTTTTCGACAACACACCTTGCTGCCCTGACACAGAATTGTAATGCAATGAGACTTTTGTCAAGAGGAAAAGCTGATATTAATCTTCCTGATGGTAAAAGTGGAAGAACGCCATTACATCATGCTGTGGAAAGAGATGATCTCAGTACTGTTGGATTCCTTATATTAGAAGTATGTATTTAAAGATGTTTGAATTCTGTTGATTGGTTGAATTTGTGTCATTGAGTAGTGAAGTTACTATATCTCACTAAAAATGAACATTTAAAGATAAGTTCTTCGTTTACAAATTTGACAAGTTGATGATTCAGAAACCATGGTAAAAAATGAAGTTTCAGGGATAAGTGCCTTTTGTTTGTAAAATTTTGTTATAGTGAGTTTTAAATTAGACTTTGATGTTGACAGAATCATGGATGTTTCATTTTAACCAGGTTAAATTATTTATATGACTTTTTAACCATGTTAAATTATTTATTTAACTTTTTTACCGTGTTAAATTATTTATTTAACTTTTTTACCATGTTAAATTATTTATATAACTTTTTAGCCATGTTAAATTATTTACATAACTTTTTAACCATGTTAAATTATTTACATGACTTTCAGGCAAGAGCCCATGTTAATTCAAGCTGCTTTGATGGGAATACAGCCCTCCATGTGGCTTGTGCCAGACAGAATGTGGGGGTAGTAGCTCTATTGATGGCTGCAGGAGCTGACCCTGACATGGAGAATGATGAGGTTAAAGAAGAACTGTATGATGATTATGAAGGTGTTCAGGATGGCAAACAATCAAGAGATAGTTCATTAGATCAACATTTAGAGTGTTATAAACCAGAAGACTTTGCCATGGATAATGAAAAGGTACCTGTGACTTCCTATTAAACTTCTATTTCAATGTTTAGTTATTTCATATTCTGTATACAGTCCAACCTGTAATAAGAGGTCACCTTTGGATCAAAGAAAAGGTGGCCTTATAAGACAGGTGACCTCTTAAAAGAGGTTCAATTCTTATGAAATTTTCTACAACAGGACAAGAAAAGGTTACCTCTTAATAGAGGTGACCGCATGGGCAGGTTTTACTGAATTTTATACAAATGCACAGACATATTTACTCAGAAGCCATCAAACATTTTGTCACGGTCAAAGGAACATATATCTTACCTGGTACGCAAGGTAAATTCAATGCATAACAATACAAAAATTTAAGCTATGAAAATAATATCATCTTCTTGTTGGTTTTTTTATCATAGGTTATACGAGTACTACGAGGAGAACCATATTCTAATGTTAAAGACTTTGATCAGACAGAACATGATTACAAACACACCACAGAATATTTCTCATCATTATCAATACGAGACGTACCTGATGTTAGATCTACGTCACAAGAAGGTAAAATACTTACTTAGGTTATTATAATCAAGTTTTCAATCAAAATAAAAATTGATATAGGAACAAATATAGTGTAAAATAACTAGTTCACGGTCAAGACATAGGAAATAATGTGGAGATATACCGGTAATTAACAATACAATTTTTACATATTTTGCAGGTGATGTACAAAACTTACTATATCCAGTACGAGTACAGATGTCTAAAATGTTAGATCCACCAAACAAAGGTCGAGATTGGATTGCATTGGCAAATGCTTTAGGGTTATATGAATTAATGGAAGGTCATAGTTCAGGATACAGCCAAACAAGGCTTTTACTTAATTACTATGAGGTAAAAATTCAGTGAATGATAATGATAATAATTGTTTCCAATAATTTTATATAATTTTTTTAACTAGTTTAGAACAACTGATCAAACCGCATCGGTGGTGTAATGGTTAGCGTGCTCGTCTCCAGTGCAGTAGATTGTGGGTTCAAACCCAATCGGGTCAAACCAAAGACTATAAAATTTGTATTTGTTGCTTCTCCACCAAAAATGCAGCATTAAGGAGGAAGAGCAAAAAATGGTTGGCTCGTAATCAGGATAATATGTCTATCCGCGGACTGTTGTTTTATTGATCTAGCACTATAAAAATCAAGTTAAGCGTGTTAGTTTAGAACAAAGCGGACCTCATCATCATCTCATTTAAAACTAACTTGTTCTTGCCATGATATAGCTGAAAAATTGCTGAGTTGGCATTAAATAACAATCACTCACTCACTCAATTTGTTTTCAACAGTAAAGTTGTGTTATGAGTGTTTGAAGCTACCTTCAATAATATTTTTGCTATACAGTGCCATTATTAATGGACCTGTGACTAGTCTTTATCACATAATGTACACCTTTAACTTGATTCTTATTTTTACACTTTTTCAATGTTTTTGTAGTAGTTGCTTACCTTTAACACGGACAAAGGTGTTTCCTTTTCATGCAATGTTCAGTCAAATAACATATATTTTTCTCGTACTCTGTATAAAATTTAAATGTTGAAGCGACTTTGTTTGCCATAAAATTAACCTCTGTTATTTTTTGTCCTTTCCGTTGCTCTTGCATGGAACGGAACTCACTTTGTCCTGAGTATGGGAAATAACTCAAATTAAAAATTTCAAAAGCACAATTATAGAGTCAAGTCGGACACTGCCAAATGATCTATTTCAAGGTGAAGTTTACTCAACTTGTACCTTTAGTTTAAAGTTTTCCCACATTTTCTCCATCAATAAAATACCTTCTCTTTATAATAGAGATAAAAAATAATATGGAAAGTAATGTAAAACAATATTTAATCATCCAAACATTTTAAAAGTAATCAATAATTCACACAAAAAATACACTGTCAGCAAGGTACTATTAATTCCTAAAATTAATTTCATATCTTGTTACTTTCAACCATTAAAAAACATTATTTATTTCTCTAATTTTCATAAATATTGTGTGTTGCAGGAATGTGGAGGTTCTATCTCGTATTTAGCCCAATGTCTTACTTCAATTGGTAGAAATGACGTTGTCTCCTTAATTTCTCAGTATCATTCATTAAGTAAGTATACATTTACCTATAGTTTTAGGGACAATCAGAAACTATCATAACTAATCGTCAGTTCAACTGTGATAAAACTTTGCCTAATTTACCATAATATGGTGATATCATTCCACTATTATACAACTAATCGAAAAATGAAGATTTAAGTAGGTTACAGTCAAACCTGTATTAAGAGGTCACCTTTGGACAAAGAAAAAGTGGTCTCTTAAGACATGTTACCTCTTAAAGGGTGACCTTTTAATACAGGTGACTGCTTGATAGAGATGACCTCATGTTTGAATGTTTATATCTATATGTGTAGATGTCATTGGTTGTAGAAAGCCATTCAATACACTTTCTTTTCTTCGTGTTCTTCAATATATGTAATTATTGCACTTCTTAAGAAAATGTATATTTATCAAAAGAAAAGCTCAGACCATATTTGGAATAAAATTAAAACAAGAATTGTAATTTGTACTATAAAATAATTGTATTTGATTTTTTCACATGTGGATCCACACAGTAATCATTCAATGTGATGGATATATATGCTACATCAATTGTTTCCTTTGTCATAATTTTCCATATGATCAAAACTCAGACAGTTGTCCTTGTATCATTACTTTCAATGTATGTTTGAATGACTCCAGTCACGCGATGCTTTGAGGAGAATATTAATATTTTGCAGACTTATGCTGTATAGACTACATGCAATGCTTCGAGGAGAATATTAATATTTTGCTCACTTACGCTGTATATAAAACACAACTCAGAAATCACTTTATGTAATGTTAGAAGATGCTTTTATCTATTATCTTTGAGACTGAAAGAATTTTGCCAGCGATATGACATTTTCGAATATTCTTATTTAACATTGAAATTCGGGACAGACAACTCATACATTTGCATATTTTGCAAAGTATACATTAGATTTTTTCAGGATTGTTTGAAGTAACAACAATTTTGCGTGATATAACTATAAACTTTTATGGTTAGGAAGTCTATATATCTTTTATTTTTTCAGGTACATCTAGACCAAGTAATACACCTGTGAATTGTTGCGATTCTGGAATGTTATCAGGTGACGTTAAGCCACTTCAGACATTAACGGCAGCTATGTGATCATCGTACAAATGACTTACATTATTATGTTTTAAAATAACATTTTGGATGAGTTATTTTTAACTATAGTCAAACCTGTATTAAAAGGTCACCTTTAGGACAAAGAAAGAGTGGCCTTTTAAGACATGTGGTCTCTTAAAAGAGTTAGTTAGTTTGTGGTGGATTTACGTCCGTCGACCCTGCTCAGGTATTGCGGACAAGTATTTCTTTTTCTTGCTAGGTCTTTGCCGGCTACTTATTTCCTGTGTTGGTGTCGGTGGTCTATCACCAATATCTGTTTCCGGAGTAGTCTGGAAAGCGATCGATGAGTTTCAGTTGGTATGAAATTTATATGACAGGACAAGAAAAATGTGACCTTTTAATTCAGGTGACTGCTTAATAGAGGTGACCGCATGGGCAGGATTGACTGTACAGTCATTGATCATCGTGTTCATGTCATATTTAGTTCTTTTATCATTTATCAGTTGTGAGAATATATTTTAGATTATTTTATATTTTTATGTTCGTGAGTTGATTGTTTATACATAAATACTTTTTGTCTTGTACCGTGTTAGAAAACTAAAGACAATGGAAATAAATAAAAATAAAAAATGTGTGTATTAATTAAATATATGTAACTATGATGACAAATTCCAAAAGATTTTTGTATTGTCAAATATCATGTAATAAATTAGCTTATTTTAGAAGTATACATAAATTGATGGCTGTAAAAAATATTCTGATGAAAATAGAAATAAATTTGTTTTGATGGACTACAAAATTATTTATTGGGATTTATATTTTTATATATAACTTACGTCGAACATATGACTAGGAAATATTTTACAGTAGTAAATTTAAATTGTTCAATTCAGGAAGATTCTTCCATCATCTAAAGAACACTAGTGAAATATTAGAAGAACTATTGTATGTTTATAAGTTAAATAGTACCGACTTAGTTGTGTTACAAGACATGGACCTTATTGTAATAACAAACTGGAGCTTGGTCAAAGGGCCCGGGTGACTCAATGAGTTAGGTCGCTGGATCTAACAACTCATACAATCCTATCACCAATACGGCGTGGGTTCGTTCCCGGCTTTGTAAATTACAAAAAAGGGTGCACTCGACTCGCAGTCGCAAGTGATAAAGTTTACCAGTTGCTTGCCCATGGTCGGTAGTTCTCTCCAAGTACTCTGGCTTCCTCCACCACTAAAACTGGTCACCATGATATAGCTGAAATATTGTTGAAAGTGGTGTTAAAACACCAAAAATCAAATCAATTCAATCTTACCAGTACTACAGTAATATGTTTCTTAAGACTGTCGTAAGGTTTCAGGGTTAGTTCTCATTCCATTTATTGCGGCTTTCATGATTTTATTGTAATGCATGATCGGCCAGCTTTGGTTTACAGCAATTTGCTGATTCTCGTAAAAAAAATTAATGTTTTCTATTTTGACAATATGATTGATTGATAGCTTATTGCTCAATATCCAGCAAGCAGCATTTCAGCTATATTTAGGACAATGAAAGTTTTGAAAACCACCCATGTACAGTACAGATATAATTGATGAGTGATACATGGTCTGTAATCCTCTTGACAATATTCAGTATTGAAATGCTGGAGAACTGATGCTTTCTATTTGTACAGTATGTTACATGTTAAAGATTGCCAAAACAAAAATGTTAAGCTTATGTACAGTGTAAAGTATTAATATTGTGAGTGTTTTCTAAATTTGTACAAAATGTGAACAAATATTTGTTTTAATTGTTACATTAACAAGTGAAGCATTATATTTTTTATTTATAACCAGTTTTTTTTTAACAACAAAGTTTGGTGGGTTGATTTTTTACTTGCCTTATCTATAGTATGACAGCTCGTCAATACGTCGGTTCCGGGATACTGGTATTCAGATAATACCGTCATGTGACTTCCATCACCACGTGACTAAAATCTAGGCATCTGTAGTTCAAAATGGCCTGTGGTCTTTCAACTTTGTCGGAAATGGGATAAATGTTACATATTTTTCCAGATTGGGTTTCTTCCTGCTGTCAGATGTACACCCCGGAACCACGCACCAATATTTGTTGGATGACTTTTGAGATCGTTTTCCCTGATGCATTTCTACATGCAGTGTCTACTGCTAAAAATGCCTAGATTTTTTATGAAGTCACGTGATCGGTGGTACGAATTCTTCCTCCAAGTCAGGAGAACGTCTTATCTCGGAATCGTCGTATTAGGACTCGCTGTGATACTAGCAATAATGTCTGTCTCTACCCTCAAAACTGTCATTATTCAATATTTATTCATAAGAATGTGTTTATTAGCTAAACAAACAATTATTAATAACCTACATTGAAGTTGGTGTGAAAAAACAATAGAAAATTCAGTTGTATATGTATTACAATTATGTAATAAAGGTATATATATAAGAAATGGTCTTATAAATCTTTTTTTTTTCTCATCCATGTCTCACAACATCTTGATAATACACTGTAATCAACATCAAATTATCATTCAAATTTATAACCATAACAATCACGTACAGCACAACAGAGAGAGAGAGTTTGAGTTACATAACACCACTTTCAACACATATTTCAGTTATATCTTGGCGGTCAGTTTTATTGATGGAGAAAACCACTTACCTGTCACAAGTCACTGGCAAACTTGATCACATAATGTTTTATTGAGTACACCTCACCATGAGCGGGTTTCGAACTCACAACGTTAGTGGTGATATGCACTGATTGCACAAGTAGTTGTAAATCCAACTACCATACAAGCACTACCACGATGGCCTCAACACAACAAGGTCACTGTTAACTCTAAAACATAATGTAGACAGCAATGACTGGTAGACATCTACATCATTTGTAGAGTAATTGATGATAGGAATGTGTCAGTGTCAAACAACATACAGTGTCATCAACAATAAATATACTATGTATATAGTTAAAGATAAGGACTCCATCTTCTGTACAACAATACTGCTCACACAGTTATATTTGTAGGTCAGCATTTAACTCACATGTGGAAAATACTTGCACGACTGCATCAATTCACTAAGAGAGGAGATTTCGGCTCATAATACTAGTTTAACCCTGCCACTTTTTATTGAAGTGCCAAGCCACTAGATTGATTTGATTTTGATTTTTGGGGTTTTAACGCCACTTTCAACAATATTTTAACTATATCATGGCGACCAGTTTTAGTGGTGGAGGAAGCCGGAGAGAAACACCGACCATGGACAAGCAACTGGTAAACTTTATCACATGCGGCTGCGAATCGAGTGCACCCTTTTTAGCTCACCTGACCCAAAGGGTCATGTGAGCTTTTGTCATCACTTTGTGTCCGTCGTCGTCCGCGTCTGTAAACTTTTCATACTTTCTTCTTCTTCTTTGAAACCACTGAACTGATTTGGACCAAATTTGGCAGAAATGTTCATTGGGAGGTCCTCTACTAAATTTGTTATTTTGGTGCAGATTGAAAATCCAACATGGCTGCCAGGGC